>JAOWBR010168703.1:0-11565 GCA_028571145.1 Dionaea muscipula
ATTTCGGGCCAAGAGAAGCAGATTTAGAGGTAAATGAGGTCATCCCATGAAAGCAAAACGAAAATATGTGCTCCCTATGAACCAAGTTATCGTTTCAAGCCAAATCCATGTCCGACAAACCACAATATCAATACTTCCAAGAAAAAGCATTTAGCATTTTCCTACTGAAGCAAGAAAAAATCAAATTTGCCAAGTAATTGTAGTTCATTAGCACGCACCCTGGATGGACTTGCCACAAATATCCGAGCAAGAAGTTGTCTACAGTTTAGAGAGATGTGAACATAGTCAGGAATCTTGTATTGAACTGCCATTATTCTCTGCACCGTCAGATGAAGAAATTCAAATAAGGAATCAAGACAACTGAAGTCATACAGTGAAAGTCAAAGGTAACATACTGTGATAGTTTTTCTGAAATTCTTAGGGTCTTCTTGGTCCTCAAAAGGGTAAGCTCCGACAAGCATCACATAAAGTGTTACTCCACATGACCATACATCTGCCATCTGATAAAAAAAAATTGTTAAGAGAGAGTTGGTTTCACATTTGTTATATATTATTTCAACATAATCACCGCTACACAGTTTAGCTTGTGACCTTCAAACTAATAATGCGGCTTCTTATTTTGGATCTACTCCTTGGAAAAAACAGCTACACTAATAAATCGTTCAACAAAAGCATGTTCCACAACAGATCCACAATGAAGCTGGAATCTTACATTATGGAACTACATTGTGTTCTAGTGTTTGCAACGAACTACCAAGAAGTCCTCTTATACTTCTTAGAAGAAACCAACTAAAAAAAGGACCAAAACACATAATGGCACGTTGGTAAGACCCGAGGCCCTTGTTTTTTTTTTTTTCTTGTGTGTGTGAAAGGTGCAGAATCCATGAATATTATACTTCCTGAGAACAGAGCTACAGGTCAAAATAAAAAAAATAACTTGGAAAGTATGCTATGTACCTTGCCATCATATTCTCTCCGAGATAGAACCTCTGGGGCAATATAGGCAGGAGTGCCAACTGTTGATTTAGGTCTTGAGTGCAAAAGAGACGACTGCGATTAAGCAGGAAACCAAGAAAACAACCTAGGTAAACTATTAAAAGTGGAGAAACTAAGTTGTTCTAATAAGTTGTATAAATCATTTATCAGGATGGCAATACCTTTGAATAACCAAAATCGCATATCTTCAAACGCGGTGCAGGGCTTCCATCTAAAAGGGTATTTTCTAACTTCAGATCTCTATGGCATATTTGCTGGAAAATTTATATAAAACCAATACCAGGAAATCAGTTCTGAGATTTGTATCAGAGGCGCATTTGACTTTCTATTTCCCGAAAAGGAAGTACTCATCCGGTCATCCCAGATTTTGCAGATGCAACTGTCTTCAAATAACACGCTTACCATGGAATGACAATAGCTGACACCTGAGATAAGCTGCTGAAAGAAGTATCGAGCCTAGTAATTTCCAAAAAGGAATCAGTCTGTCACAATATATACACCACAATGTCCAAAAAGAGCAAACATGTAATTGTTTACTAGGTGTTAAATCATCTGAAGTAATCCAACTAAACAGCCCAAAAAGTAGTCTGAGCTTAATTTAAACCAGCTCAAGCAAAGACCTCATCCTCGCTGAATCTTCCAGCATTGCAGATTCGTTCAAAGAGCTCACCTCCCGCCGCATATTCCATCACTATCGCCAGATGTGTAGGAGTCAATACCACCTGCAACGAACCCCCAATTTTTTATATATATTTCCGGTTGCAGACAACAAAACTCACTCCCCCTCCAGTTTTTCTAATCTAAAACAATTATTCAAAGACCAGTTTGCTACTCCGTGGATACAAATACTATATTCAACACACTCAGTGAACTACTACTGGACAAAATAACAAATTACCAACCTCCTTGAAACGTATGATGTTGGGGTGCCGAAGTGACCTGTGATTTATTATCTCTCTCGCAACATTCTCATCAATCTGCACACCATGAAACAAATCAATTTCGACCCATCATGGTAGAACACAATGATTAATCATATTGAATCCAGAGAGAGGCTTGGGGGAGGAGAGAGAAGTTAAAGGTCCGACCTTGGGGCCGCGCTCGATGTACTTCATGGCAACAAGCTCTTTGGTCTCCTTGTTCCTCATAAGCCGAGCTACACCGAAATTTCCAGATCCTATATCCTTCACAAGCTCGTATTTCTCCATCTTTTTTTCTTGTTCTTTTTACCCAGGCAACAACCCAAAACTCCCAGATCCCAGAGATTGGAATCGCAGGCCAAAGTGGTAGATTCCCTTTAGACCGAAGACGAGAACCTAAGCGGGAATACCGAATTCGGGTTAACAGAGGGTGAAATGGAGGTTTAGGTTAACATGAATGGGTGAATGAATTAATCTACTGATAGAGGTAAGGTTGGTGGGTATGGAGGGATATAACTTATCGATTGGGTCAACAGATTGAAATTTTAATAGAAATTGAAGTCGGAAATCGAAAGAGGAAATGAGTAATCTGCGACAAAATATGATGGGGAAGAAAAACAGAGTATGGAGGATGACAGGAAATTAGGGTTTCTGAAGATTGGATGACCCAAATGAAATTAAGGCCACTTCAACTTCAAGCTCGGAATAGACAATAGAGATGGTGGTGGCCAAAAATTGGAAAAACGTTCTTGCACGTTATGTACATCCATATCATCTATATTATAAATCAGAATGATTTTTGAATTTGTGTATGAAATTTTATCCTCGGTGGCAAGAGGAGAGAGAAGGAGAGGAAAAAAAGAAGAAAAGGAGAGAGAATAAATTTTATTGTTAACATATATTTTTAACTGATTTAAAAGAGAAAATGCTCATCGTACCGAAGACACGAAAATATCTAGTCTATATTATAAATCAGGACATAATTTGAATTATATCTCTTTCTGTTGTCCTAAGTGGACAGAGGAGAAATTTTCATTACTGGTAGATGCAATAAGTCAAGAGGAGATGGATGGGATATGGGGATGAGATGGGGCTGTAGCGAGGGATGGGTAAAGTGGGTAAGTAGTTTTTTTCGTAAAATATTTTTAATAAAATAAAGTTTAAACCCCCATCCATTTTGTAAAATGTTTTTATAGTAAAAAATTTTAATTTGTTCAGACGATAATGAGTCTAATATTGATATAATTTTTATTCTCTTTTTTATTAAAAAATTATATCAAATGCACAACATGTCCGTGCACGGATATGGCACGACACGAGTACGAATAATTTTTATGAGAGTAAATAAAATTATAAGAATGTTTACCGTGCCAACGACACGGATATTTTCTAGTCTATATCTATAATACAACATAGGTCATAAACACAACACCAAAAAATCCTAGACACAACACCAAATTAAAAAAGAAAAAAGAAAAAAATTATAAAATATCGAAACTGCCCCTAGTGCCAAATCAGTAAAAATATATTCTCTCTAGATAAAAAATGGGCATCCTTTGAACGTGATGAACGATTCCGATTCAAACAAGGTTAATAAAAACCTAAATCTAATAGTAAATACTTTTATTTTATACTTGTAATGAATTTTTTATCCAAAAGCAACACAAAAATCGCTTTTTTCGCGATTTAGGGTCCGGTCGACCCTAGGGTCAGATCTAAGGTTCGACCCTACACAATGAGTGTCAGACTTAAGGTCCGACTATCATGTTGACAGTCGGGCCTTAGGTTCAATTATTATATCATGATAATCGGACCTTAGGTTCGATCATCTCCTGTTACTGTCGGTCCTTAGGTCCGACCATTACCTGTGAGAGTCGGACCTTAGGTCTGACCATCTCTTATTACAGTTGGACCTAAGATCCGACTGTCTACCCATTTTCCTTCACGACATTAAGGACAATTGATTTTCCTTTACGACTATTTGGCTAATCGATTATCTAGTAAATTTAGTAGAGTATGATTGAAATAATTTTATAAATTATTTAGTTTTATTAAAATAATTAATTTGTACTTACTTTTGAAATGCAGATGTCAAAGTGACCTGTACAAGATGATAGTTCTCGACGTAGTGATTTATATCAATATGAGGGCCGACTTTATGGTCGGTGAATCACGACTTAATTATGCATGGCTTCGGCTCACTAAAGGTGTTGAGGGATGGAGTGCTCATCTTGGTGAGGGGTCTAGCAGTCGTCCATCAGTAGTCCCACCGGCTGCCCCTTTGTGATCACCAAACATATATTCGCCGCCGTTGGGTGATGTCGTTCAAATGGACACTCAGTTCCATCAGTTCTCTCTAGCCATTAGGACATCTCTTGCTATTGATGATTCGGCGCTGGACCATGTTCTTCATGAGCCGTACACTGCGCAGATGACAACTTCATCTAGTGGGGTGAGTGGGAGGGGAAGGGGAAAGGACATTTCCCGTGGCTCATATATCCCTTTTCATGCTAGTCATCAGGAGGAGAAGGAAGAGAAAGAGGAAGAGGAGGAGGAGGAGGAGGATGTAGGTTGTATGTAGTTATGTCTTAGAGGGGGGGTGATTATGACTAACAATCAATTTAGAACTTTTTATGCCCTCTAAAAATATAGTGATCAAATTAAGAATATTATGATCAATGCGGAAATAAAATGTACAAACACACGATATATAGAGGTTCGCCCAAATTGGATAACACACCAAATGGGGTACGTCCTCTCTTTCCAAGTAATCGATGTGATCACTTGAGGAATGAATCCACTAATCTCTCCTAGGATAGTCTTCTTATTTCCAGGTACAAGGGAACCTATATAGTTGGTTTTTTATCGGGCAAACCAATATAATCCAATCACTAGGTTTTCCTAAAGCAACCTAGAAACTGATCTTAGAATTTTACCCGGGCTAATTCTAAAATCCCTTCTTGAGAGACTCTCTCAAGGTATTAATCACAAATGAAGAGAATAAATTTTTAGTGAAATTAATCACTACACAATATTACCCACACTCTAACAAGCTTGACAAATAATAATCAAGGACAAAGCTTGTAGAGATAAGAACAATCAACCCTAATAAAATAAATTCGATATACCAAAGATTAGGGTTGATGATGGAGAGATGAACCAAGAGGCCTGAGTTATCTTCCAAGATGACAATGAAGATGATGAAGCTTGGGAAGACTTGGAATCTTGATATTCACCTTTGATTTCTCTCTTGAGAGCTTGAGAATTGAATATTGAAGCTTAAGATATTTTCCAAAAAATATTGCCGATCAACTTTTTCGATCAATGCTCTGTTGTGTTCATTGCTTGTAGCTTTCCTTTTGTTCACCTAAAAGTAGCCGTTGGAGAAGCTTAAGATGTCCGTTTAAATGTGTGGAGAAATGATAGCCATTGGATCCTCATTTAAAAAGCAATCTACAGTTCAGATTCATCGGGGGCCGGATATCTGCTTGACCCAACCGGATATCCAGTCCTCACATGTACACACTGGAATCGAAAGAGGAAAAATCCGGATATCCGGTCCTGGGCAGTTCTGAAAACTGTAGCAAGTATCCAACTTCCTCAAAGCATAAATATAATATAATATATATCCATAAAATATTGATATTCCATGAGTGATGAAGAACATGATAAACAATGTATGCACAAAAGTAGAAGGATTTTCTCTTTTCATAATCATCATAATTATTAATTTAACACCACTTGGTCATTATTATCAAAACTAAGATTATGCATAATTTAATCCTACATATAAATTACATCCACTGCCGTCGCCGCTCTCCAGTGCCGCCGTCGCTCTCCAGTGCTTGCCGCCGGTCGTTGCTGTCGTCGCCGGTCGCCGCTGTCGTCGCCGAGGGAGAAGGGGAAGGGGAAGAGGGAAGGGGAAGAGGGAATGAGGAAATGAGGGAAGGGGAAAGGGGTCTGCTCGATTTTTCCGTAAGTCTACTTTTCACCGACGGATCGACAATGACTATATTATCCATCAATGATACTTTAATGGTACGACGGATTTCTGACGGATACTATCCAACGGGCCATTTTTCGTCGGTATACCATCGTTATAGAAATTAAAATGACCGGAAAAATATCCGACTGCAAGCCATCGGTATTTACCGACGGCCACTATCTGTCGGAAATAAATCCATCGGTAAACAACTATTTTTTTGTATTACAAGTAGAATGATCAGTAGAAGAAAGATTATCGTCAATCATGAACATACCTGAAGGAGCATCACCATGCTTCTTTAAACTAGCAAGGTAAACATTGTCGTTCCTCTTCCAATGTCCAGATTTACCGCAATGGAAACATTTTCCATCTTTGCTCATAGTTGTCATAGTTTGCCCTTTTCTTTGCTTTCAGGAGTTCTTCCTGCCTTGCTTCTCAAGCTTGGCACTGTCCTTCTTAGAAGAACTGATTTCTCGTACTAGCAAAACAGGCTTGTCCTTTTTAATAGACCTCTCAGCCATTTGTAACTTCCTATGCATCTCATGCAATTCCACATTCATCTTATTCATGCGAAAATTCAGAACAAACGGGAATCAATCAGTGATTCATCACGTCAGACAACTTCTCATGTCTGAGAACTATTCTCAAATTTCTATACCAATCTATAAAGTTTGGTCCAACCAATTTATTTTGATCAATGATCAATATTAGTTTCTTGCGCATTGCAGATTTTTCTTAGAAAACATAGAAAAGACACTAGACAATATATTAGACATACGTTGAATATTAGCAACCAAAATTATCAAAATGTCATAGAGATAATTTTAGTATGCTCCCACTATTTTATTACGAATCCATATTTATTTCCAAAATATGAAAACGGGAGAACTATTCTCTTAGTGAGAAAATGACCCAATTACCTTACTATAGTCCCACGTGTCCATAGCCAACTATAATAAAATAAAAGGTAGCAAATTCTTTGCAATTACATCTCATGTAATTCCATTATCTTATCTCTAGGTCAATATAGTCCTTGACCCGGTTGGCTTGACGGGCATACATTTACAACTAACGCCTTTGAGTGCTGTGAGAACAACCTTCGGTGTTCATCCTTTGATGGATGACATTGCTTTAGTTGATGACTAGACTTCTTGGAATTGAGATCCTTCCTTGCTAGGACGCAGGGGCTAAGCTCCTGCTGCGGTCCTTCCTTTGGGGAATGAAGAATTATCGTTTTTCTTAGCTAAAGAGGGCTTACAACTATCTTCGTGAGGTCGTCCATATGATCTGAGCATTTTCTATTGCCGTTATACAATCTGAATTTTGAGTGCTCACCATTATTTTGTGTCACGGTCTGAATGCCGATTGTCGCTGCGACATGTCGCTGTTATATTCTGTTGCAACACATGTCTTCTGGCCAGAATCAGAGGATCGGACTTCTCCGTCGGACGATTGATTCTGAATGACCTTGATCTGGTTCAATGAAGTCTTCTGTTTATAGTGGCATCCTTCTCGAATACTGACGTCACCTGCTTTGATGGGCAAAAACTCTGATGGAGCAGCAATATAGGTTGTCTATGCTTAGAGCGGGCAGGTCTTGACTACTTCACAGTTCGACCAGCTTACTATGCTCATCTGGCTGTATTTCGTGTCTGATACTACCTTGAAGATGAAGCACCTAAAATGGGCAGCAAATCTTTTCTTTTCATGGGGAGCTCGTGTGCTACTAAAGCCGAAGATGCTTCTTAGTTGACGATCGACACTCTCCTAGTGGAGGTTCTTCCTCTCTTGGAATCAGGGCTTGGACTTCTGTTGTGGTTCTTCTGGGCCGAAGAGGAGGTTCTGCATTTATCTTCAGAAGGACGAACATGCTGACCGGAGGACTTAGCTTTGATCAACTCATCCACTTGTCTCTTCAACACTTGGTAGTCTTCTATGTTGTGTCTGCACTCCTTGTGAAGCATACACCATATCCCCTGCTATCTGTCTGTTGAGCCTTTGAGGGAGAAGGAGGTTGTCTGCCCGTGTGCCAGCTCTGAAGCACTCTACACTCCTCAGTGATATGGCGAGAGCTCTTGTGGTAGCTACACCACCGAGCCAGTCTCGGATGCATCTCAGGAAGGGGCTGCATCCTTATCGGAGTCGCATGAATTTGGGACTTTAGAGCTATCTCCGGTGGCATCCTATCGAGAATCTCGAGGAATAATCTCCTT
Organism: Dionaea muscipula; assembly: GCA_028571145.1. Taxonomy (NCBI): domain Eukaryota; kingdom Viridiplantae; phylum Streptophyta; class Magnoliopsida; order Caryophyllales; family Droseraceae; genus Dionaea; species Dionaea muscipula. The sequence continues at coordinate 8,115 of JAOWBR010168703.1, forward strand.
AGACCATCAAATTCTTCCCGTGAGGGGGGGTCATTTTGTGTTTGGTCTTGTGGACGAGGGATATCTCCAGCGTCGTCTGTGTGATCAATGGGAGAGGGAGATCGGTTGCGACGAGGGTCGCGAAGTCTCTTTGGGCGCATCGGGATCACCAAGGCTGTGACTTCTTGTGTCATTCCCACGGGCGGCGCCAAATATTGCACCTAAAAAATACGGGGGGTGGTCTGCATCCAAAACCTTCCAAGGACAAACACCAAAGTCCCGGTCCGATAAGGATGGAGTTGGCTCCGGCCGATGATAAGGACCCGGTCGGCTTAGGGGAGGAGTGAAAGGTGATCCGGAGGTGATTCCGATCCGCCCCAGAGAGAAACTGAGAGGGAGGAGAAAATATGTTAGAAGGAACCCCAAGGTGTGACTCCAGGGAGACCATTCCAATTCCTAAGTAAGCACACATGTGGAAAATGACCGGCAGCTCCTGCATGGAGGAGAACCAGGAAAAGTAGGCAAGAAAAGGGAACGAAAGATCAACTAGGTGGTTGGGCAAGGAGAATCAGAATGGCAAGCGAGCGAGTATCATCGAACGGGGGCCCGACTGAGCAAGGTCGAGTTGAAAAATGGTCGGGAAGAAGTCGGCTAGGCAGGTGGTGCTCGAGAAGACTGGTCGGGCAGGTGGCGGCCGGGCAGGGTCGCCGGGCAGGTGGCGGTCGAGTAGAGTCGACGGTCAGGTAGCAACCGATCAGGGTCACCAGGCAGGTCTGCCAGGCGAGATCACCGGGTAGGTGGCGACCGAACAGGGTCGCCGGGTAGGTCGGTCGAACAAGTGAGACCAGGTAGGGTCGCCGGGCGAGTGGCCTGATAGGTCGGCAAGGTTAGCCAGGTAGATGAGGCCGGACAAGCGAGCTGGGCAGGGCTCCAGGAAAGTCTGGTCGGCCGGCGTGGAAAGAGGAGAGGAAGACGGGAAATGAGAGAGAGGGAGTGAGGTATTTATAGAGGGGAAAGTTGGGATATTTACGATTTTGCCACTGCACCTTCGAAAGGCTCGTTTGGGCTCGTTTGAGCTCCGATTGTTGAACGGTAATCGCCTTTGCACTCCTGATGAGGTCAAGAATCTTTTAAAATGGGTTCGATCGGGTTTGAATGGGGTTGATCGGTTTTGACCTTGGGGATGAGGTCTATTCGGGTTAGGCCGGACGGTCCAATCTCGAACCCTTTATCCACATGTCCCTAAGGGATATTTCCCCTATATCAATTGGGGTATCCTAGTTGAGTAAACATTTTATTATGGCATGACTTATTATATCCATATTCTTCTTGTCTTCGTATTTAGAGTAGGTGTTCCTATTAGTTTTTCAGATGCAGTGACATCATGGTTTATGGGTCTTATACGACTCGTGTTTTATATGATGTCATTTTTAGGGTCTTGTGTGACTCACGTCATATTTATATGATTTTGGGCTTGTGGATCTCATATGACTCATGAAACTGAAATGACGGTTTTTACTTAAGATCTATGTGGGTTTTCGGATATTATGAATTTTCGGATTGATGGGCGTTGTACGACCCGTGCTGTTTATATGACTTTGAAATGTTTTCAAATATAGCTGAAGTTTCATTTATCGGTTGCATTCTTATGGTTTTCTCCTCTTTTAATGACGGTTTTTAATACAGTTTAAGATGCATGGTTTGAGACTGACATGTTCCTATTTATCATACCCTTATGTCATATGCCTTTCTGTCTTTATCTCATTTCACCAGCTAGCGATGGTTAATGGATATTACCCCTGCTTGTTTTGTAGGAGGTCTTTTGTTTTGCTTGAGACGAATGTTGCGGACAGACAATGTTGCCTCTAGGATGTTCTTTTCTTAGTTTTACTTCCGCTTTTATTCTATTTCTTTTACTCGGGATGATGTTGTTTATGCCCAATTGATTGTTCTTCCTGGCTGAGGGATTTGTTGTATTTAATTTTGTCTTTTGATGACTTGATGTTATCCACCCTTGTGGTGGATCATTATTATTGAGTTCGTTTTAGTTCCATAGGCTTCAATGATCCATAGAGAAAACCCGTGGATTACTCCACATGTCATCACCGGTATCACCCGATTTGGGGTGTTACAGTTATCGCCGTAATGCCCTATGAATCACAACTCGCAGGGACAATACGGTCGTAACATGTTCGTTACAACCGTTAGGCACATGTTACAGGCATAATGGGGTCATTAGGACCATAATGATGCCTAAAACCAGAAACACACGATGTAGAACAAGTCTCAATTCAGAAACTCAAACCTTCAAAACCCATTACACGATTCATAGCAACTTTAACCACGTCAAACATTAGCTTAACATACTCAAAACGTTCCAGAATTAAATCACCAAACCATCTAACGAGTTCACTCATAAAATCAAGCATACTTGTAGCTCAGAACATAACGACTTACCTTGAATGAAGATGAATTGCCGCTACGGATTTGATTCGTTGATGCTCTCCCTCTCAACATGCCCTTTAGGTCATCACCATCGTCGCCACGTGAAACATCACAAAACAACTATCAAATCCGTATCTACATCGTCTAGAGTGGACGCAATAACCGAGAAAGAGATGTTACCTTCACGTCGTAGGATCGGTGCACTCGATCACAAGATCGGGTTCTCCTACTCCTCCGTGAGCGCCTGTCATCACGTCAAAGAAATCAAATCCACCTTATTAGACTAACCCTCACCGAATGGAAAATTAAGAGAACTCATAACGGAAAAGAGAACGTCTACCTTGACGTCGTAGGGACGTCTCCATCATGGAAGAATCAATCTAGTCGTCCTCCCCTCCCTTTGATCGCCTAAACCCACATGAAGTCACACCACAAGCAAGTTGAGATCAATGAACCGAAAACCGTCATACTAGAACAAAACTAAGGAAGCGAACATAGGTAAAGGAGGGGAAAGAGGAGAAACACATTACCTCGACGAACGGTGGCTCTCTTCCTCCTCCTTGGATTACCCAGAGTGTGATAACCCGTTCTTGGTTTTGTCCCTTTTGCCTTTTGGGGACGAAAGTCCTTTAAGGGGGGAAGGATGTGATAACCCCTTCCGGTTTTAAGCTCATTTAGGTTATTTCATTAACTCGTTGGGTTTAAAATGGGTTTGGGTTATTCTTTTCTCAAGACTTCCACACCAGCCCATCCGGTTATGGAAGCGGTTGAGAATGCGGGTGCATCCTTGAGGTCGCGGGTTCAAACCCGGCGACTAATATTTTAATTTCTTTTCCTCCTTTTAATTGAGTTGGGTGATTGGAATTTACTAATTTACCCTTCTTTGATTAAAAGAACTGATTAGGGATTGATTGTGCAACTCCCATTTTCTTTCCTTCTCTTTCCCTTTCGGTTTTCCCTTTCCCTCACTCACGTTATCCTCTCTCTCTTTCTCTCCCGTTTGTTGAACAGCCGGCAGCTCAAGGAG
>JAOWBR010168714.1:0-11563 GCA_028571145.1 Dionaea muscipula
GATTCAATTCTCGAGCATATACTCTCATTTCTTCCCATACTCGACGGTGTCCGATCCACCATCCTTGCCCGCAGATTTCGCAATCTCTGGTTCTCTCTTCACACCCTCGACATCAACATCCTTGACCGTTTCGAGTCTCCCAATATGGTCCTAGAATCTTGGTTCTGGTTCTCCCGGTTCGTCAATCGGGTCCTCATCCTCCATAGGAGGCCCACACTCGAAAAATTTGTTTTATGTTTATTCGACTATCTCGATGATGATGATAGAATGTTGTATCGTCTAATGAACGATGATGATAAATTGTTGTCTCGTGCAAGGAAGGACGTTGCTGGCTGGATACTTGCTGCCATCCATAGAGAACCTAAGTTTCTTCATCTGTCACTGGGGTGGATTGATTGTTTTGGGTACTTTTTGCCACCTTGTGTGTGGAGTTGCAATACTGTTGTTGAGCTGAAATTGGTAAGTTGTGAAATTATTTCAAGCAACCTTGCTGGGATTCAAATGGAGTCGCTCAGGATGTTAACAATGAAGTATGTTCGTACGAGTGATGAGATGTTTGAACAGATCATATGTGGGTGTCCCGTCCTTGAATATTTGATTATTGACAACTGTTCAGTGAATAGGGTATGTTTTGATGCTCCTAGTATTTGCAAGTTGAAGTTGGTTGATGATGGTGGTGCTGATGACAATTACCATGTTGATTGCCCGAATTTGGTTTCCTTTGAGCTCAGTGGATGTGCAACCAACATGAACTTGGTGAACCTTTCTTCTGTTAAATATGCTGATCTATCTCCTCGCATTGGTAGCTTTGATAAATTTAAGGCATTTACCAAGAAGCTTCGGCACGTCGAAACTCTGAAGCTATCTGGAGATTTTTTTGCGGTAAAATTGCTTTTCTATCTTGTTCTTCCCTTTTTGATGCACAAATGGTAGTGTTTTTCATATTAGATTCAAGGGGTTACTACGTAGTATATCTAATCTATATCCACAAAGCCAGTGGTTGGCCGAAAGTTTGTAGCTGGACCTTTGAGTCACTAAGTCAATAAAAATACTTAAACCAGGCTTATGACTAACCTCACAACTTCGAAGAATTTCACTATCTTAGGTGAAAAGATACTCTCCAACCATGTTAGTCGTTTGTATTGCTCAAAGAACTTGATTTCATATAGCCAAATTAATTGAGTCTAGGGGTTTTCTTCAATCTTTGCCTCTTTGGATTCAATAAGCAAACATCTACGTGGGTCATATTTTCTCATGTTGAAAGATATGTGTTAGTTATTGAGGTGTTTTGGTTCTTTGGCATAAGATCCTGTGAATTCGATTTAAATGATCTTATACCTCTTGAAACTTGGTTGCATTGTGCATAATATGGATAGTCACCCATCTGAGATGTGATACTGGTAAGTTCTCAGTGAATACCACATATGTCCAATATAAATGTAGCTACATTCATGAAGAAAGATGAAGGATTATTGTAATTGCTACTACACTAACAGGGCTCTGATGTTTGACTCTTGTGCTCTTACCTTTCTTCTAGTGAAATGTGCAAGTCGTTTGGCAGATGCTTTAAGATTTCGATGTGTTGCCATGCTTTCCTGGAAATAAGAAAAGCTTGAATGCTGGTCACAACTTTCACCTATCATTCCCTTATAGCTCTGTTTATCAGCAGCCTATTCTTAATAAGTGGTTGGAATAATTTAGTTGTCACTTCCCTTGTACAATAATTTTATCAATTAGATGTTGGATACCTTTAGGTTTAGCTTTTTGCTTCATTGAGTGGTGCTAGATATTATATGCTCTGTGTGTGCATCAGTCAAAAGAGGCCCAATTACAAATGGAAGAGGAGGAAAAGCCCATCTGTAGTATTTTTTCATGGTAATTGAGAATATAGTACACTATGAGGCTACATTCTCCCATTACTAATTGCTATATTGGCTTGCTATCATCGTCCATGGTTTTTTTTATCCAGCGCTTCATTTTGCCTTGCCAGATGTTCACTTACGCTGTTTTGAAAGATCTTCCTTGCATCAAGAATCATTCAAAGAGGATTGTGGCTTTTATGCATGAATTCTATATTGAAGGGCTTTTTGCTTTACTAAGGAATTCACCCTATCTTGAAGAACTTGAAGTTGTTCTCCAACCCTATCACCATTCTTTAAATGAGGTACGTCTATCCTTTTGTATGTAAACTAATTATCCGGATCCAGTAATCTTTGCTTTGAGTTGGTATTTCCTGTTTTTCTTAACCTGCCTGACTGGTGATCATTTTCTGTGTAGGATATCAAGCTAGAGCTTGCAAAACTTTTGCGTCGTGATGAATCTGATTGGGACAATGAAGCGAAGGTATGTCTATCCTTTTGTATGTAAACTAATCATCCAGATCCAGTAATCTTTGCTTTGAATTGGTATTTCCTGTTGGTTATGACTGGTGATCATTTTCTGTGTAGGAAATCAAGCAAGAGCTTGCAGAACGTTTGCCTGTTGAATTTGATTGGGAGAATGAAGGGGCCGATTGTATATGCTCCATGCAATATCTTAAAAGTGTTACCATTTGTGGTTATAACAAGCGCACACGGGAATTTGTTCTTGATCTGGCGGAGGTTATTCTTCAAAATGCTAAGGCCCTCAATGTATTGGTGGTCAGGGCGGAAGCTAAAACTCAGAAGGAGAATCAGTTAACATCAGAAGAACTGTTTGTTTTCTCTCAGGAGTTATTATCTATTCCAAGAGCATCGAGACGGGCAAAGGTTTCCTTGCTAAGTGCAATTCAAAGTAGATGAAGGTGCTGCTCCTGCTAATAACAGGTGAGTTGGGTCTCTTCTTCTTGATTGCTTGGCAATTTTAATACTCGGCATGTCTTGATCTCGAGCTCTTGTGATCAGGTAAGCTCAATTAGAAGACATCTTCGATGGGTAACTGAAGCCTCTTTATTTTTGGTGAAAAATCCAGTTATGTCTCCAATTAATGCCCTTGAATTGCTAACAAGGGGAGGTGAGATGGATGGAAGAAGCAACTGTTTTCAGGCGAATTATGTGGTGTTCAAAGGGCTTGTATTGTAATTGACTAATTGTATTCTCTCTGCTTCTAAATGTTTACGGATTAATCTTTTGTTTGTTTTGAAGACTCTTCATAACTTCCATCGAAAAAAGCAAGAATGGAATTTCTTCCAGCAAATCACTAATGAGATCTTTAGCTAATAATTTTCTTTTGTTGGAACCTACCCAATTGAGATTGTATAGTTATAACAAATTAGTAAAGATAACTATAGCAAATAAGTAAAGATACATATTCTACCCTGAAGTCGATCTTTTGATAAAATTAGCAAGCGTTCTAAAGTTTATTCGATCACGAGTTGATCTTTCGATATAATTAAAATTCGATCCAATTTTCATACTGAATTAATTAACAACCATCATTTCTTTTGTTGATGAGAGCTAAATCTTGGTTGAGATAAGTATTACTGAAAGAGTAGAAATAGGAAAATTATCCATATGGATGATTTTTGATTGGTATATATAATTATAAGTAAAACACAGTTAGTTAATCAATCCGGACAATTTGCCCTTTGCAGTTTCCATTGCAGTCCATGAATCTCTCTTTTATCACTTCAAAGTGGAAACAACCATCACATGATCATGTATGTATATCAAGGAAAGGCATTGAAATCTCTTTTAAGAATTATCGATTAATCTTAATATATCCTTTTTCCCCTTCATAACAAAATCATTGAAATCTGCTCTCCTTGTTGGGCTCGCTCTAGCTAATTTATTAATGGGATCAAGGAGTAGTGAAGGGAATCAAGAAGCAGAAGACACATCGAGGAAAATGGAAGAAGGAGACCTCAACAAGGTTGAATCCCTTTGCAATATCAGCACCGTTTGCTCGTCGTGTCCTGCCATAGCCTCCTTGACTCAGAAGGTGAGTGAAACATAAGACCATTATAACTATATATGCTTGCGTGGACAATTTGTGATGCGATCTTCCTATATATGTTTTTGGTTTGATCAGTTGGTGGCAGAGGTGATTGGCACATACTTTGTGATCTTTGCCGGGTGTGGTTCTGTCGCGGTGAATAAACTTTACGATGGGGTTGTCACGTCTCCGGGCATAGCTGTGACATGGGGTCTCATTGTCATGGTCATGATTTACTCCGTCGGCCACATCTCCGGTGCCCACTTCAATCCCGCCGTCACCATCACATTTGCCATTTTCCGACGTTTCCCCTATAAGGAGGTGAACCTTGAACAATGAACATGCACAATCGATCAATATCCGTTTTGTTTTGTTTTGTTTTGTTTCGGCTATACGTGATGATCAATTGACAACAATGGGACATTCAATGACAATGCATGTATAGGTTCCTCTGTATATTGGAGCTCAGTTGATGGGATCAATACTTGCTAGTGGAACACTAGCATTGATGTTTGATGTAACTACTCAAGCCTTCTTTGGCACTTTACCTTCTGGTTCAAATATCCAGTCTTTGGCCATGGAGATCATCATCTCTTTCCTTCTAATGTTTGTCATCTCCGGGGTTTCCACCGATGACAGGGCGGTGAGTATTCAAAAAATAATAAATAAATAAAATTGGATAAAGTTGGTTACTTTTTATATGATATCAAAAAGTTTATTCACTTTTTTTTTTAGATCGGAGAATTAGGCGGGATTGCTGTTGGAATGACGATACTCCTCAACGTTTTTGTTGCCGGGTACAAAAAGTTCCTCCCTATTAGAATCATACTCACATTTTCTTTCCAATTTTACCCTTCCCTGTTTAATTAATTACTCGTTTATCAACTTCTTTCATCTCATCTATTTGTATATAGGATAGTAATTTTATTCTCTCTCCTTTAAATTTATTTTTTTTGTTGAAAACTTTGTGATTGTAGGGCAAAAATATGGGTTTGATTAATCATCAAACTGGATTAGGTTTTTAAAATAAAAAATCAAGTTGTAAACGAAATAATATTCAGTCAATTTCGAAACTTTTTATTATGTACCATATTTAGATTATAATAATTTATTATTATATATCTTTAAAATTATATAATAATAATAAATTATGGTATTTGATTAATTGATTTTGGGGTTGATTTGCAGGCCGATATCTGGGGCATCAATGAACCCAGCAAGAAGTATTGGGCCAGCAATCATCAAGCACAACTATAATGGGCTTTGGGTTTATGTTGTCGGCCCAATAACTGGTACCTTGGCTGGTGGATTTGCTTATAATCTCATGAGATTTACAAATAAGCCACTGGTGGAACTAACAAAGAGCTCCTCCTCATCCTTTCTCAAAAGCACTTCAACGAATCAATATCATGTTTGAAATTTGGAATCCACCTCGACTCGATCATTGTAACCTTCTTTATTCCTTTCCTTCTTTTTTTCTTCAACCTGAATCAATTTTGTTCCGGTTCAATTCAATTCGATAATACAATTTCCCTCATTAATTAGAATTTTTCAATGTCAACAATTTAGTTAGTTATCATACGGTAGACATGATCAAATTATTGGACCAGATCGCCCAATCCAATTATTTTAGAATTTGCGTAAAAATTTAGACCCAATATTCCCCTTTATATAAACGGGCGAGGTAGGGCTAATTCTTTTTTAATGTCGTCCCTACTTGATCCAAGATAATTTCTTTTTTATAATTATACATTATGAATGATATAATATTTACGAGTTTATTGTAAATTTGCTTGAATTTCCAAATGGTGAATGTTAGGCCCAATACGATATACGGCGGCTGTTTTTTGCATGTTTTCACTACTATTTTTGAACAAGGCTGCTACTTAATACTTTGCTTAGCTTTTGTAATAAAATGGGTTAAAATTGTTGCAGATGCTCTGTTTGCACTTATAGTTTTTCAAGATAATGTATGTGGTTTGTCATTTTAATAGCTTTCTATTTATTTTTATAATTTTTAATTTATAATTTTATTAAGTCTATGGATATCGGACCCGATAATCATAACAGAATGAACTTGGACATAGATATAAGCTCATGGATTTAGACTCGGCCCGTCCGATTTCTTTGAAATGGGCTTAAAATAACAGTGAAGCTCGATCCGAACTCAGTCTAAATCCACCCGTGATCAGGTCTATCAAACGGTAAACGATATTTTCGACCCACTAGTCAAAAAGCCAACAAAAGTCAAACTCTTACTTTCCGGATGTAACCTTAGATAGTCACCAAATATATGAACAACTACCTACATTACCAGCACCTACAAGATTGTTTGATTTAAAACGTGGACATAGCGAACCAACATATAATTTATAAGATGGGTACATGAATCTATAAACCACACAATATGTGAGTTCTGTTCGTTATTTTGTCAAAAAGTAAGCCTTTTCATATAAAAGGTCAACAGATAATAAACATCATATTATTTTCTCATATTAAAAGTCTACCGTAAGTCAAGTTTATATAAATCTTCTCATTATGCACCAGCACAACTTCTAAAAACTGAAAAAAAAAAAAAAAACAAAATATTAAAAAAAAAGGAGAAAAGTGTTGGAAAATGAGGTTTTGATTCATGGTTTATGGCCCACTTTAGGACCTCAAACGGGTGGGACCCGATAATTCCGGAGTCTATAAATTGTTATATGTTCTCGGTAATGTAGAGAACAATATTGTGATGACGGATCTCAAAATCCATTTCCGGGTGAATGGGAATTATCGGTCGAAATATTAGCTTTGAAGAGGAATATGAGAAGAGGAAACATGTTATCCCACATTGGTGTGGAGGAAGATATTGAGTTAGTTTATATACTAATTCCTTGTTAAAGGACTTAGGCCCTAAAGGGCACCTAAGTTTTGTGAAGGGGAAGATATATACAAAGTCCACACGCACGCACAGTCGCCGGTGGTGGTGGTGGCCCGACCCATTATTTTTTGGATCCTCCAAAAGAATCGATTCTTCTGGGCTCCAGCTGAGGCTGTTCGACTACCCACCTTCCAGATCCTTCCTTCCTCTTCTGCCCAGCTATCAATTGGTAGATTGAAGAGTCATAAGACTCTTTGGGAGTTCAATTCCCTGATTCAATGAAATTCATTGAATGAAATGAGACTCTTCAGTTTTCGAAACCACCTTGAAAGATGGTTATAAATAGTGGCTAAAGTTTAACACTCCAACCTCTAACACGCACAAGCAATCTCGATCAAAGCCTTTCCTCCTCTATTCTTCTTGTCGTGTCAAGAGAGAAGCTACTGCCCCGGTTCGTTCATTGGTAACTGGAAGGCATTGGTGCAGCTTGTCCGGTGACCGGCACCGAACCCGTCGTAAAAAATAGGGCACCGGGTCAAAGATAAAATTTATATCCTGGCTTGAACTACAACTAAGTAGCAAATGGCAAGCACAGGAGTCGAACCTTAGGGAGAAATGGTTGCTTATGCATTTTAATTATGTTCTCTCTTGAGTTCACAGAAGAAATGGTAATGAAGGAATATGAGGGTTTTGAGTAAATGAGTGACTACGAATGACAGAAATAAAGAATAGCGAAAATGCACTTATGCAATGGTTCAATTAATTCAAAATGTGGAACTCCATCGATAACATGCCATACACATCCGCAGCAATGAAAAAGGACACATCATCGGAAAAAGGCATCTGATTCTCGGTTTCGACAAAGTGAGGCTTGGTCTGCTCTCACCAATCGTGCGTCGCAGAAAAACAGGGAGCTCAGGGGTTGGTTACCACTGAGTTGTCCTCTCTTGCTCAAGAGTTCACGTGGGTTACAGCACTAATGAGCAAGTGTGTTCACTGGACACCGAACCGAATTGAATCCTAAGGACTAGTTCAGTCAGACTATGGGACTCAACCTGGAAGTTTTGCCTTAGACACACAGGTGTCTAACAGCTCATCCAGGAGCACCACATTTGGAGCATCTCCAATGTTGGGGCCAATCGAGAAAAAACTAAACGCACTAAAAAGAAGAAATACAATCCGAACTCAAAATAGCAAAACTACCAGTCCTCAAAATTCCTCTCCCTCGGTGCTAACATTACCCGAGTTGTCATCGGTTCAACACAGATGCTTTAACGAATGATTAACTACAAAAACAGGGGAGAGTAAAAGGGAATCGGTCACCACTTCGTCTTTTCCTCTTTCGTGCAGTGAATCGATGGGATTCGATGTTACCCAAAAGAGTCTTACCTCTGCTTTTTCTACTCAAGAGTGGAAGTTAATTAAAACCCAAGTAGAGGAGAGAAGAAAAACAGAGATTAATGTTGCTGTTGATTTCATTGTTCCCAAATGATAAGAATGAATGAAGGATGTAATGCAGTAGACAAAAGGAAGAAACCAACAACACCGGAAAAAGGTTATCTCTTTTGCTGAAGAATTCCTTACAAAAGTCTAGGTCTTCACAGACCTCTTTCTTGAATTTCAAAGGCCTCTATTTATAGACAAACCTAAATAGCTAATCTGCTGAGCCGCTGCGCCTCTAGGTGAAGTGCACAAATCAAATGGTCCCCCATGGAATGAAGCATGTCCTCTGCTTTTTCTGATTTCCGTAGGGAATATTTGTAGAGTAGGACCCATTCCATTGCATAGAATTATCTAGAATTGTTATCAAGGGGTGATGTGTGCTGCCACCTGCCAGATCGTACAATGAGCTTGTGAAGCTGAGGATATGGTAGACGAGTTGCGCATACTCATTCTTGTGCTTTTCAGTGTATTCGTTCCTGCTTCTTAGGTTGTATTCGTTCTTGAGGAGATGAGTTGGGATACTCGTTTGATCCATGCAAGCTCAAGTGAAAGAGTGGAGCTTTTACATTCATGTAGCATTACTCGTTTCCTCGGTATTGCGATTCCTCTCTTACTCTGGCCTCAAATACTTATTTCCGCAACTTGGGCCCTGAGAATCATGATTTAACAATAAGAGATAAACCCTGATTTATTAATGACAAAACTTTAATTTTATTGTATGAAAATGATATGAAAAACTCATGTAAAATGGGTTTATCAAAGAGTGTTCACCTTGACGCAGGAGGAGGCTGACGCTTCGCCTGCTGTCGTGCAAGGTACACTTTCCATCTCTTCTGTACCTGCTAGGGTGTTGTTTGATTATGGTGCTTCACATTCATTTGCTTCTTCTCGCTTCTTGCATGCTTTGCCTGTACCTTTAGAGACTCTTGATTCACACTTGCTAGTTTCCCTTCCTGTGGGTAGTTCTGTGGAGTTGACTAGGATGTGTAGGGGTTGTGAGGTGGATGTTTGTGGTGTGATGATGCCGGTGGATTTGATTTACTTAGACCTGTGGGACTTTGATGTCATTTTGGGCATGGATTGGTTGGCTCGGCATCATGCCCACCTTGATTGTGTTTTGAGGAGAGTTTTGTTTTCTTTAGCCAATGGATCGATGGTTGAGGTGGTAGGTGATAGACCTAGGACTTCTGTGAGTTTAATCTCTGCGATTCATTCTTGTGAGCTTTTGAGGAGAGGTTGTGTAGGCTTCCTTGCTTTCATTTCGGATGATGATTTGAGGATGGAGACTAGGATTGAGGACATCCCAGTGGTCTGTGAGTTCATCGATGTTTTTCCTGAAGATCTTCCTGGATTGCCACCAGTTAGAGAGGTGGAGTTCACCATTGACTTGGCACCGAACACGAGGCCTATCTCCAAGGCCCCATATAGGATGGCTCCAGCGGAGTTGAGGGAGTTGCATGCTCGGCTTCAGGAGTTGTTGGGGAAGGGGTTCATTAGACCCAGTGTTTCACCGTGGGGAGCTCCTGTTCTTTTTGTCAAGAAGAAGGATGGCATGAGATTGTGCATTGATTATAGAGAGATCAATAAGGTTACTATGAAGAATCGGTATCCCCTACCGAGGATTGATGACCTTTTTGATCAGCTTCAGGGAGCACAGATCTTTTCGAAGATAGACTTGAGATCGGGGTACCACCAGTTGAGGGTGGCTGAGAGGGACATTCCGAAGACAGCTTTCCATATGAGGTATAGACACTATGAGTTCTTAGTCATGCCTTTTGGTTTGACTAATGCTCCAGCTGCCTTCATGGACACCATGCATAGGGTTTTTGAGCCCTTTCTGGATCAGTTTGTAGTAGTTTTCATTGATGATGTGTTGATCTACTCGAGGAGTAGAGATGATCATGCTGGACACTTGAGACTGACATTACAGACGTTGAGGGATAGACAACTTTATGCCAAGTTCTCCAAGTGTGAGTTTTGGCTTGACAGGATTTCATTTATGGGACATGTGATTGATAGAGATGGTGTGTTTGTGGATAGGAAGAAGGTTGAGGACATAGAGAGTTGGCCGAGACCTACGACTGTGGCGGAGGTTCACAGCATTTTGCGTTTGGCTGGTTATTATCGGCGATTCATTGAGGGATTTTTATCCATTGCTTTGCCACTCACGCGCCTTACTAGGAAGGCGGTGAAGTTTGATTGGACAGAGGATTGTGAGCATAGTTTTCTTGAGTTGAAGAGTAGGTTGACTTCAGCTCCTGTTTTGTCATTGCCATCTGGAGATAATGGATTTGTGATTTTTCGTGATGCATCATTGTAGGGTTTGGGTTGTGTCCTCATACAGCAAGGGAAGGTCATTGCCTTTGCTTCCCGTCAGTTGAGAGTTCATGAGAGGAACTACCCCACCCTTGATTTAGAGTTAGCTGCTGTTGTTTTTGCCTTAAAGCTCTGAAGACATTATCTGTATCGAGTTCATTGCGAGATTTTCACAGATCATCAGAGCTTAAGGTATATTTTCACTCAAAAGGAGTTGAATTTGAGATAGAGACATTGGTTAGAGTTGCTGAAGAACTATGATTTGATATCCAGTACCATCCGGGGTTGATGTAGTCGATGCTTTGAGTAGGAGGACTGGATTAGTCTCTTCATGTTTGACTTCATAGCCGGAGTTGATTAGAGAGTTTGAGCGATTGGAGATTGAGCCGATGAGAGGTGACACCGGAGCATTGATTTCATAGTTGGTGATTAGACTGACACTACTTGACCAGATTAGAGATGCACAGCTGATTGATGTTCAGTGTCAGAGACTGTTGTCTGAGATAGTAGATGGAGTTGATTCTGATTTTTCAGTTTCTGATGGATTGTTGAGATTCATGGGACGTGTTTGTGTGCCTGAGGATTCTATTTTGTGGGAGGAGTTATTGTCTGAGGCCCATTGCTCTTGGTTCAGCATCCACCCGGGCAGTACCAAGATGTATAGAGATTTGAGAGAGCATTTCTGGTGGGCGGGGATGAAGAGGACCATAGCTGAGTTTGTTTCTAGATGTTTGACCTGTCAGCTGGTCAAGATTGAGCACCAGAGACCTGCTAGTAGACTTCTGTTATGGTTTTCTCAGCATATGTTGAAGATTCAAGGCGGTGGCGCTGAACATGGGGGCAGCAGGCTTCAGTAACTCCAGTAAGCACCATGGCGTCAGGTTGATGGATCTTTTAATCCAAGATGATTTGAAGACGCCTTGGATATCTATGATGTTTGTTATGTTTCACATGGTATGTATGCCAATTTTCAGGTCTCGAGGAGATTTGGTTTGTGAGTTAGGCTAAGGCGTCGCCATGGATTAACTG
>JAOWBR010168725.1:0-11563 GCA_028571145.1 Dionaea muscipula
TAGGAGCACACTTTAGACTGGATATCTATCTAGAGGATGAACCAACTTTAGGAAGCCCTTTGTTGTTGATATGTGCATAGTTTATGACATATTTGTTCTTCATTTCTTAGCCTTTTACGTATATTTTGTATCGTGACACTCATTTTGGCGTGTTTCTTGGTATACCGCAGCGGAGAAATGGAAATAATGGCTCACTTCTAGGCGATTTTTGGACATAGATGAGTGCAAGGACATTTTCAGGTCTCAACAGGTGCCCGACAATGCTGATGCAAGTGCCTGTCTGGCACGTCTTTTATACCATGCGCCCAATGCTCCCGGGAAAGCTTCTGTCGTCGCTAGGCGCCCGATGCTAGTAGTATAGGCGCCCGATGCACCCGAGTGGAAACCTCTGCCACTGCCAGGCATCTGCTACCACTAGACCATGCGACCATGTGACCATGCGCCTGACAGCCCCATATCTGCATGGAAAAGATATGATTTGGGGATTTATGAGAGATCTGATGAGAGGTTGAGTAGGATCGACGGACGAAAGAAACAAAGAAATTAGGATTTTGAGGCCGACGACAAAGACTTAGAAGAGAAGAACAAGGGGATTGCGAAGGATCGTGTAAGGACTACCGGGTCATCATGTTGACATCGGATTAGATAAATTCCTTCTCCTTTACATGAATCTGGTTGTGATTCTTGCTTTCGGTTCCCCTACGATGTATGACTAATTTCCTTTATTGAGACGATAATGTAATCAACCTAACTATGAAAAGTTTGAATCTTTGCTATGCTAGTTCGATATTTTCATTCAATTAAGTGTGCATCATAGTTCTTATTAATGCTTTTAATTGCAAGATCAACAATTAACTGACTTGTTTGCACCTATTAATTCAAGAGATGTAATAAGGGCATCAAATATTGCGATGTACACTGTAAGTTACATATAGAATAACGATATATCTATAATACCTGAGTAGTTTAATAAGTTGACATATCTTATGTGTTAGTGGTAAGGTTAGGTGAAATGTCTTCCTCGGTCCCTTACTTATTCAATTAGTTTAATTAGTTTAATTAAACTAATTAACAACGAGCTAAATAGTATTAGTTATAAAAACCAAACCTTTCGATTAGTTAAATAGTATTAGAATTACACAAAGGGTAGTACTTGATAACATAAGTTCTCATGAAAATGATTCTCTTCTCATCATTATATTAGTTGAACGAACCGGTGCACTTGCTAGGATGGCATCAGTTGTTCTCAACAATAGGAACACGTCCTTCCATAAGCTATTCTTACAAGCTACTCACTCATTTAGTGCATATGCTTTTTTCAGTACATTATACATGCGCTGTTATATCCGTGTTTCATCTATGAACTTGCACCCAACCGTGATAAAGATTATCTCGTCAAAGATAAACTTATCACTTCTGGATTGTAGCTAGTACACTACTCTACACATTCTATATTTAGCCCTGCTGTTTGGCTCTTCTCTATTTTCCTTTTTCTAAATTGAGATATTTGAATATTACATAGCTTTGCTTTTTTGATAGGATTACAATAATAGACATATGATGTATGTTGTATCACTAACAAGCAAAGTTAACATAGCCTGTCCAACATAGCATGTTCTGTTTCTTCTTTTTCTTTAATGATGACATGATTTGACCAAAATTACCAACGTACCATGATGAAATTTGCTTCTAATGTGTTGATACCTGATTTCGACAAGTTCCACTTCATGCATACAATTAAGTTTATGGAATTAGTTTCACTCTAGTTATGAAGGTTTATTTCTAAATTAGATACACATAACAAAATAAAGATACATTGACCCAATATGAATAAAAAGGTTACCAAAAGCCTCCATAAGCTTTGGATCAGCAGATGATTTCGGATCTGGAAGACAAAAAGAGACAAAATGAAGAACTCGTGAAAAATTATATATAAACATGGAAAGAGAAACAATACGATCTACTTACTTGGATCTTAACTCTGATTGGATATAACCTTTTGAGGATAGAAATTTTTAAGCATCACACATGTGGTGAGATAAAGTGAGCATGCTCCTCTAATTTGTTTCCATTATTTTTCCTCTCTTTTTCTTTCATAGATAGATAATGTTTGCATATTTCTAGATGGAGGATTCATTTCCACTGTCAGCCAAAAATCACCCTCAAACAATTCAAGCATGTCAAACAAGCAGATAAAATGTAGCATAAACACTACACAGAAAGGTTGTTACCGCTACCCTTGTCAAACAAGTCTGTCAGGCAAAACTAAGCAGAAAGAACTAGAACAGACTAGTAAGAAATATCCAGCTTTTGCAGCATCCAATTTCGGAAGCATCCCACAAGTTCCGGAATTTGCAGATTCCCCCAGTTCAATCAGTCCCCATTAGAAACAGAAGTGAGAAATTAACAAACCTCGGACTATGGTTGGGCGTCTACATTGAGCCATTGCTATGATAACTGCATCTTCAATCTGAAATATAGTTCAACAAAGGGCATTTGTCATTGCAAAGGAAAATCCCTCCTAAGTAAAGCGTTGACAAATTTGATAAAACCAAATAAAAAAGATTCAGAGATTAAACATATTTGGAGTAAGACATACAAAATGCAGACCTTCAGAGAAGCCAATTCCCTCAAACCAATTTCAACTGAAAGCATAGTTTCGATGTTTCCCTCACCAGTTAGATCACTGGGATCCCTAGTAGATTTGCTCTGTTTATCTGGACTACTCCCTGCTTCATGTTACACAAGGAAAGCTTTAGTTGGATTGTTACAATGCATGCATTGGCCTGATACTTAAGATAAATTGAAACATTATTATCAGAAAAAGACTAGCCTTTAGACAAGAAATCTTCCTTAGCCTTCTGTCCAGCAGAAATAACAACTTCAAATGGCAGAGGAGCCCAGGCTGACCAATGTTCATATTTCGACACCGCAATATCCGCACAGATGCCTGATAACAGCAGCAAAGGCATGATGCATGAATTAATAACAACAAACATAATGCATACATTAATGACAAAAGAGCCACAGGGTAAAAAAAAACATGGGAAAGCATAATGCCGCAGGAAAATGATCCATTAAAAGAACTACGTCTTGCAAATGCCTTCGCCATTCCAGGGACTCGGGTTTTAGGGAGGATTGCTCTGAAGGAAATTGCTCAGAGACTAATTGTTACACTCATGATATTAGAAACATATGGACACCATCTGTATAGCCTGAGGTATGGATGTTTAAGGATGAGACGGGTTCATAACCCCTGAACGTAGAAGGGAGTTTGCCTATCTGTTTTTTTTTTTTTTTTGTCAGAAAGATTTCATGTACATTTATGAGCTTATGGGTTCTTAGAAATTAAGGCATTCTTTGCAGCATTACCAAAGCAAAGTAAAGAAGCTAATTCATGATTATATTTTCAAGCTACAATAAGAGCACTTAAAACTACCTTTAGTAATAATGGGAATGAAGATGCAAACAAATACCGATAATCATGCACATATCAAGACGCTGACATATAATATCTGATCCAACAGAAGATAGAGATGATGAGGCATCTACTCACCATGTTGTGTCGCTAATCCCCAGTAGCGAGCAAGCCAGCACCTCTTCAGTACAACTTCCTCCTGTGATGTTTATAATATTATATTCAGTTTATAAATATCCACGCTATGTATTAGCACTTCAGTCAACAGAACAAACCATCTCTTCCTGAGACAAAATCATCCTTTGTGTCATTACACGGAGACCTTTTGCCTCGGATTCAGCTTCTTGAAACCGACCCATGGTAGCAGCAACTTCATCTTTTAGGTTCTGGTTTAAGACAAACAGATTGTATGTGAAACTTCTGAAAGTTATAACTGAAAGAAATTACAAGTATATCAGAAAAACCACTTGGAAAAAACCCGCAGTAAATTAGACCTCCACCTGAATTTCCAATCTGAGAGCTGCAATTTCCTCTTCTTTCCCTTCCTTATTCTGTTTATCTGCCTTAAAAGCAGCCTGTGAAAAATAAAGTTAGATTCAGCACTTATGGAGTTTGCTGAAAGCAAGTTAGACTGACCAGAAAAATGTTGGAAGATAATTTCAGGCTGAATAGACAAAATTTTTAAAGGCATATAAGAGTAACAAATAAGAGACAAGTAGGTAGAGCCTGCCCTTATATACCTCTTTTTGACGCAGCGCCGCTTCCTTCCTGTATCCAATTACAAAGGAAGTTTGCCGGTAAGAAAATAACCAATCAATTGAAAACCATGTTAAAGTGAAACTTACCTGCTCAGTAGTTTTGCTTCAAGCGATATGCCATCTCCAAAAGAAGCAACCTGTTAACCATAAACTACCATGATGAAAACATGAAATTACACACAATTCAATAAGAGAAATTGCACTGTAACTACCACTACGGCGTATAGTCATCTACAAGGATGGGATTGCACCTAGTCACCCTTACTGACCACCACCCCCAAAGAAAAAAGCAAAAAAAGAAGATAAAAGTTAAAACAAAAGGTTCTACATAAGATATAGGATCAAGAAAGGCTTTCCCCCCCTTAAAATTCCATCCCAGAAGTACAGGCAACAGTAATAAAAAAGACAGTAATAGTAGGCTACTAATCATAAGGTGAAGAAAAAAGGTCCCAGATTCAGCAATCTACTTAAATCCACTGGCTGATCAAAGTAGTACACCGAACTTTAAAAACTTTACAGTTGCAGCTGCTGCCACCAATTACATGCAGGACCTTCAATCAACACACTCCTACTACAGGCACAGTGTAACTACCCTATCCAAACCATCCAAACAGCTGCAAGCAGTGGGTAAATTCTTCTCTTCTCTTTTCTTTTTGTTATATAATAAACTGGCAAAACTAACTGAGAATTTCAAGCCTTATGAGATGCCTATTGGTTTTTTTGGTGTGTGTGGCTACTAGATGACAAGAAATCAAGTCCTCAAAACACCAACCTGTAGCTCAAGTTGTCTGGCCCTGGCCTCAGCTTCATTGCGTTTCTCTTCTGCAAGTCGTAGCTGCAGAGGAGATTTTTTAATGGCTATACTCCGATAGGAAAAATATGAAGATATTCAATTAGCATTTATCTTAATGGCAGAAGAAGATACCTTTTCAAGCATACGGTCATTCTCTTCTTGTAGCACATCCAACTGCATCCAGGGCAGACACCAGCTAAATGATCGTCTCAACAAATAATAATCCATGAAAGGAAAACAAAGTGCTCAATCTATGTCTTTTGAAGAACACGTAGAAGATCATGAATCTGAAGATCACATACTTCATCACGAAGAACAATGGCAACATTCTGATTTCCATGATCTTTCACTAAGTTGAAATGTCCTATGTCTGGTGTCAACCTGTGAAAATGCAATAACTTTCAGCAATCTATGCTTATAATAATTAAGCATGGAAAAAGGATTAACAAAGTTTACTTTCGCCTATATCTCCTTATTTTACTGTTCCAGGTTTCTAAGAACTAAATCTGCTTTCCATAGAATTTGCCTTTGGGCCATGGACATTTAAATCGTGAAGAATACAAGTAAGCGATCCTTGTAGTAGTCCCATGGAAGTTTCTGTCTTATGCTTTGGAGGAAATCCAAAATCGCGTTATACTGTAGATTAGTTCTTCATTTAAGCAACTCGCCTCAGTCCTAAGACACCTTCCTTCTATCTCACCATCATCATCCATCATACATGCTTGGAGCCCAAGTCAAGCATGAAATCAATGTTGAGTTCAGAGAAATATGTTATCATTACGATGGCATATTGTGTGCACTTGCAGCATAAATGGTGAAATTAGACATAGAAGTAGGACTTATGCTCTTTAGGATGTTATAACTATTGAAGTATCAGAAAAGAAATTCTTAGACCTTCTGTCCGCCAATTTTGTTGTTGGAAGTTCTATTGGTGGTATTACAGCAGGAGTTCTCAGTGAACTTTTGTTGGGTTGAATCACCGCCGTAGAATGAATGGCTGTCGACCGCCTTCCAGCTGATGAGGAGCGCACTGAAGGAGTATGATCGGCAAAATTCCTACCAAACTAATTCAAACTTGAGAAAACCCAATCAGGCCACAGATTCATAGTCACGATGCAAATAGCTTCAAATGCTCAAATATAAGAATAGGGGCATTACAGACAAGATGAATTTCTAGTTCCAGCTGTGGCACAATAAATCCTCTCGCTAACTGATTACCATAATTATTAGTCAAACCCCTAAATGCTTTTGTATCCACCTTGTTCTCCTTCAATTGGATATTAACCTCAGCACTACAACTATTATATGTGAAAGCAAAAGGAAGAATACATCGGCTAAATGAGGAGTACAACGCTGTGCAACATAATGGAGTGAGTATATGCAATTAACTTCGCTACGCGACATAACCACAAATCACGCAATAAAACACAGATCAGATCGTTGATAAATGAGATAGCATCACACATACAACAATATTTTATCCAGGAATTCGAGAAATCCAGAACACTAAGTCAATCTGCAATTAAATCTAATAGCTCTAATCCTAAGCCATAGGGGATCAGGGTGATCAGCCACATTCCTGCACCAAATCATAATAAAAATTTAAAACTGAACACAAATGGGGAACCAGGTTGAAGATAAAGAGCAACAGACCAAAAGAGTTCGCTAAGAGCTTACCGCCGGCGATGGTGACCGATTGGACCTATAATTGAGCGACCGAAAACTGCTTTGGCGACCATTATCTCTGACAGTGTTGGTCATGGTAGGATGAGGAAGAGAAACAGCAGGAGGCCCAAACTGTGACCCTGAATTATCCACGTCCTCGTCGTCTTCGTCAGCAGCCGCCTGAGACGCCATGACCTGAGCTAGGCGATGAGCAGCAGCCTTTGCAGCGACGTTATGAGTCTTCTTGACGGTGGAGAACCCGGTGAGCAACGGCTTCCTTGAGTGAGGGTGAGCCGGCGACGCCGCCGGAGATGAAGAGTCGTTGCTGCTGGAACCGCTCCATTGGCGTCCCAACACCGGACTCGACGCTCGTCTCCGATCCATCATCTTTCCACAAATTCCGACGGAACTTTGGCAACAACCCCTTCAACCAGAAATCAATTCACCATACTAGGTGAGAATCCAAGATTTCTCTACGAGATTTTCCTCGATCTTCTAACTTCTTGATGCTAAATTCTCGGGAAAAAAATCCAACATAAATCGGTACTCACTCGGTTGACTAGAGAGAAAAGATGTAGAAGCTGAATCTTATAAATTTCAAGGAATAGGGGCCGTCTGATCTAGAATTGATGGTGAAAGAGAGGGGAGGGGGAGTCTTGAGAATCTGTAGCGAATCCCAATCCGCAGAGAGAGAGAGAGAGAGAGACAGGAGATACCTTGTGCTTGTGCTAGACAATATCTGCGGCGAGAGGAGTGGGAGGAGGAGGTTGTCTGCGGCGTCGCCGATTGCTCCGCCGTGATAATTTCGTTTGACGCTGCTTGACGAGACGGATATGCGTTATATGACGTGGTTCAGCTCTGACTCTTCTCGCGCCATCTCAGCGGTTACTTTTTTTGCTGACGTGGCGGATGGATTCAACTTATAATAGTGTACTGTACGCATGCTTTTGTTTAAAAAAAAATTATAGAAGCGCAATCAAAAATTAGTTATTTATTGTTCTGCAGTTTTTTAAAGATTATAAGTGAAGATTGACGAGTGAAATCCATATATGGGATGTAATAGTAAAATAAATAGTGTATATAATATTATACAGAATATTATATCGGAATCGTTATACTCGTATACTGATCCTTTTATTTATACAAGCAAAAGCAAACCCCACATGATTTTGGCTTCAAACAACAAACAAGGGAGTAATCTTTCAAAAACAGCAAGGAAGGGGATAGGGGAGATGCATTGCCCCACAAAACCCATTATAGATGATTCTCTCAAAACATCTTTTGTAACTTGTCAGCTATCAAACACCTAATATTAAAATATATCTATTTTCTATCTATACAAAATATCAAAAACAGTTCAATATTCTCGTTTCATGAAGTCGCCTCCACCATTTCAAGAAACCTGATTAACAACATTTAAGAAAGTTCAGCGGGTAGCATAACTAATACAAGACAGTGAGTTTAAAAGAAAAATAAAAAAATCTACACGAGCCAATCGGTCTCTCAGTATTGTCATAGCCTCGCACTTTACAGCTTGAGGATGTAGGAAATATAAAATCCATAATGCGGCAAAGATGCAAAAGAGGGAACTAGCAATCAACTCAAGCTGTGTAACCACTTTTTGTTATGTTCATCAAACAATTAAGGATGAAGAGAAACTACTAAAGCGATGTGATCTCCATGATCACCTTAATACTAAAAAGCCTAAGTCGCATCATGCTCCGGCATTCTGTTGAACAAGTCTCTCGATCAAATCAGCTGCATCTTGTATAGTGGTTATGTTCTGTGAGCTATCTTCTTCGACGGTGATCCCAAACTCTTCTTCCAGGCCCATCACTATTTCAACCTGCAAAGCGCACCATGTTCTCTTTATATCAGCAGAGTTCACTTGCAGGAAGCTCAATGCAACAGGAAGGAACTACCGTGTCCAGTGAATCTGCACCAAGTGTGGTAAACTTGGATTCGCCACTGATTTCAGTCTCCGAAGGCAAAGCCAGCTGTTTCCTCACAATGCCGCACACTTTCTCAATGGTCTCCGGTTTTGCCTGTTACTTAATGGTGAGCCAAGCCAACATTGTCACAAAGAAAAAAAAGTAAAAAAAGGATCGCTAAGAATATATAATAGCTAGTATAGTAGCTAGCTACACCACCAACCACGGCGTAGCACGTGTGCAAGCGGGAGGCCTTCAGGGTACCCCTCTTCCAGCCCACACTCATGAATCTCAAACCTGAAGTTCTTCCATTCACCTGCAGAGTTTCATTTCATCAGGATTGAAGTTCACATCAAAACCTGGGGCAAGAAAGATTATGAGTACTAAAACAGCACAATGAATGATACACGATTCCCCAAACCAAATCTAGAGGAACCATGACAGATTCATTATCTTTAGATATCTTAGGTATAGGAACAATAGCTTGATTATAGGAACTATACTTTTGACAGATTAATTCATAAATGGCATGATTCTGTTCTTCCCTTCGTCCAAATAGTGCAACACGAACCAGCAAACGCCCAAGGATGCTGTCCTTGAGGGAGAATTCGCCCTACATCGAGGAGAGGAACCAAATAGGATTTTGGGACCTTCCTTACAGGATATTCTCCTGACGAGGGTTACAAGGCAGAGTTGTTGTGCTTGCTTACTAGAACTACATAAACGAAGATAAATATTGAAAGATAAATTCACATTGCATGATTTTGATTAGAGTTGTCCTTCTCACATTTACAAATGAGCTATTTATACTAGCTTAGGATAATTACAAAATACAACGTGCCCAAGGCCGATGCTAATTGCTCTCTGATCATGCTCCACGTCCATGTGCATATCCTTGATTGTGATTTATCTACCAAAAAAACCATTCACATTCACAAGCCTGACTAGACCTGGCAAAAACCACCCTTGATCATGACCCAAGTACTCGTGCCTCAACCACCAAAAACTATCCCACGACCTCAACATCATGATAAAAACACCAATCACCACACCCTCGGCGGCTCGGCCCATGAGGCCGTAAAAATCACCCAACCTAAACTAAATCGGCCTTTGTCACTTCAACCGAGCGCTCAAACCTTGGGCGAGCAAAATGCCCTACTTTCACCCAGGACATGATCATTCATGCATTAGCATTCATTAGCGAAAGCCAAGAACCTTAAATTGTAAACGAATAATTCTAGATGGATGGATGTTTAGAAAGATGTCTGAAAGAAAAAGAAAAAAGGTGACACAGTAATAGCCACAGAAATAATAATATGACCGACAATTTATTTTTTTAATTGAATTTTTTGTCGTTATTGTGTTACCACCACACCACTCATTCCAATTGTCCTTCCACCTTTCCTGTCAAGCAACAGGGTTGAAATTAAACACCCAAGGCCCGAGGGACGATGTCGTTTCTACTCTCCCAAAACGTCCCGTCAAATTCATTATCTCTATATGTACTGCACAAATTCATTGAAATAAAGTGAAAAAAATAGTCTATTTTTTCAAGTCAAATGGAATACTATATCACTAGGAGTGGAGAAAATTTCAAAAAAGTCCTCATACTTTCACCATTTTATTAAATTAGACTCTGTATTTTAAAATTTTTAAAAATAACCCTGAACTTTCATAATTGGTATCAAAAACATTCCTGCCGTTAAAAATCATCCAACACCGCGGACCCCGACTCGGATTCGGACCCCGACGCCGACCCGTGAAACCCGAACCCCGACTGATATATGAGATTTTTCTCTTACATATGTTAGATGATTTTTAATGGCGGGAATGTTTTTGATACTAACTATGAAAGTTCAAGATTGTTTTTGAAAATTTTAAAGTACAGGGTATAATTTAATAAAATGATGAAAGTATGGGGACTTTTTTAAAATTTTCCCCTAGGAGTGTTGTGAAGTCTTATGTGATGCCATCAGACTTTGACCATATGTTCTTGATACTCCTGGAAAAATCCCGGGAGAGGTCAGCGTCTAAGACCCTCCAGAGGCGATCATCAAAATCCCGGTCCGATCGGGATGAGGCGGCTCCGGCCGGCGGAGAGGACCTGGTCAACACGGGGGAGGAGTGAATGAAAGGATGAACGTGATTCCGACCCGCTTCAAGGAGAAAGTGAATGAACATGTGGATCTGGACCTAAGACGGATGAGCAAATAGGTCAGAGGGTACCTCCGGGAAAGACTCCGGGGACACCGCTTCGATGCCTAAGTCAGCAAATGAAAAAGATGTCTGATGACTCCTGTGTGCGAGGAGAACCGGGAGATGTAGGAACGAGAAAGAAGGTTAGTCCAGTGTGGTTGGGCAAGAGGACGAGGATCGTCAAATGGGCCTTCGCGTACGGCCGAGGGAAGGCAAGGCCGAGCGATGCCGAGTCGGAAAATGGCCGAGGCTGGTCGATTGGGTTGGTACCGAGCGTGCACCTACCGAGCGTGCACTACCGAGGATAGTACACCGAGCGTGAACTATCGAGGGTAGTACACCGAGCGTGACGGTCGGTGACAGGGCCGGTTGTCCGAGTGTGTCAATGGGGAAGGAAATCGAGAAAAAAGGTCCCGAGGAATGAAGGGGTCGAGGCCTATTTATAGGCAAGGGAGGAGAGAGAAAACCGAGCGTGCACTACCGGGCGTGCACTATCGAGCGTGCATGCTCGCACACCGAGCATGCACGCCAAGCGTGCACTCAAGGGTGGTCTCTGATACTCCAGGAAAAATCCCCTAGAGTAATCACCAAAGTCCCGAACTGAAGCGAGTCAGAAGGGTCCAGCTGGAGAGGAAAGGAGTCCGGTCGGCTCGGGGGAGGAGTGTGCTTGGTAACTTCTGATGGCTTGAAACGGACGAACAAACTCGTCAGAGGGTACCCGAGGTGTTAGCGCGGGGAAAGCGCTCTGATGCTTAAGTCAGTAAGTGAGGAAGAAAGGTGAAGGCCCCCTAGCAAGAGGAAC
>JAOWBR010168736.1:0-15708 GCA_028571145.1 Dionaea muscipula
ATTTTTATTAAATAAATTATAAAAAAATTCACTTTTATTAAAAATATTAATATTATAAAAAAAATATTCTCACTTCACACCAACAAACTTTATTACCAACCCTACCCCATTTTATTAACTCGACCCCACTTTATTATCTATAATATTAATTTATTCTACCCTATTTATTATCCACTATACCTCTCTTTAATTCAACGGTTGTTCCATCTTTTTTTATTATTTTACGACTGAAAATGTTATAATAGGTTTAAAAATATTATAATAGATTTTTTGAACCATTTAGACTGATCTTATATTTTTTACACGGTCACGGGCCACCGGGGTTAGGTTTGACTCGTTTGGGTGTTCAAAAAAAGTGATCAAGAATTTCACTGTTTCACGCATTCAATTTCCCGCCTATTCCTCCATTATCGAACAACTTCTCTCTCCATTTTATCCCCATTTGCCCCCCACTGGCTGCCGCCATCCTCCCTCTCTCACTGTCCATATCCATGGAAGCCTCCGCCGGAGCTTCGATAATCGCAAACCTCGAGTCATCCAACTATGGCGAAATTCACAATCTCTGCTCCAATTTTCTGCATCCTATCACTCTCCTAAACTCGAAGCCTCAAAACCCTACGAAGTCGAAGCGGAAGCAAGTACCCTCATCCTCATCACATTCTTCTTCTTCTACTTCGATCCGCTCGTTGGCGAAGACCTACTTGCCTTTCCTCAACCAAGTTCTTTCTCTCATCCCCAAACGCCTCTGTCAGTCGCCGAAGCTGCTGGAGGTGGAGAGGTTTAGCTCCGAGTTGTTTTGTGCGTATAGGCAATGCTTGGACTGCTTGGAGTTAATATCATCGGAATTGGCTGCGAAGTTGTACACTGTCCACTCTCACAGGACGAGATTTGTGTCCTGCTTGGTTTACTGGAGTCGGTATGAGGAGGGTTGGGTTGAGGCTTTTAGGGTTTTGAAGTGCCTCAAGGGGAGTGGGTCTGAGGGTGATGGGTTTCTCCCGTGTTTGGATGGAGATGGTGGTGTGGAGGAGGGGTTTGCTCATCTTGTTGTGGATGTTGTTGTCATGATCGTGCAGTGTCTCTCCTTGAGCAAGACGAACGAGGAGAGCAAGTATTGGGATGTTTTGAGCTTGGTAGTGCAGGTGAAGCCATGGTTCCGGTGGGTTTTCTGGAAAATGCCTTTTAGCTCTAAAGCAGATATTTGTTTGTTGAAATATTTCACAGGCATCATAATATCTTTTAAGCTGTACGATTTATAATTTTTTCATTGGTTATGAGCACCTAATCGTTTTTCTAATTGAGAAGATATTCGTGTATCAGGGTTCTTGATGCCAGCAGGTATATGAGGTTCCATAGGAAGATATTGGCCTATATGGGCAAAGCTACGACATTTCTGTTTAAAGAACCCGACAGTTTTGAAGGGAATTTGTTTGCCAAGTTTTCAGTTATGACATTTGACGAGTACATAGAGTTTTTGAAGGATCAAGAGGAGAAGGTGATTTTATTTCTTCCCATGCCTCTGTGATTAGAATGCTTTATCACTTCGGTATAGAAGAATTGTTAGAATTTGGATGAAAGACCAAAAATAATGTCTTTAAAGTATCAGTAGATAACTTGAAAGAAAGAGGAATGAAGCACAAAGTTCTTCCTTTCTTCCCATTTGTTTCTTACTTCATAATGCTAATGCTTTGGTCCACTGTTCATGCTTTGCAGGAAATTGTCTTTAAAGTATCAGTAGAGCTTTTGGATATTGTCTCTCATTGCGCATATGGATATCATGCTGCAAGCAGCAATACATGTAGTGATGTGGCTAAGTATTTGTACGAAATGGTAGGTAATATTACTAATCTCATTGCTCATAAACTGTTTATTTTGATATATATTGTATGTCTGACTTTGGCGTATTTTTGTGTTCTGATGACCAGGACATAGCTCCATTTTGTTTCCTTACAAAGCTTTATGCAGTAGGGATGCTTATTTCTGACAGCGGTATCCAATCAAATCCCTGCTCTAAAACATCAAGCAGTTTAATCGGTATATCTACGATCAAGTTGCTTCTAGATTGTCAGGGTAAACTTCAACATTTATCCTCTATCCTTGGAAGCAAAAAGACTCGCTATTGTGCTGGATTAAATGCCATCTACAAGTCATTAGGATGCAATTGCGAGTGTTCTGTTTCCATGGATTCTTCTCATGTGGTATTTGACAAGGCACTTGAAGCTTGCAGTCAGGACATCAAAAAAGTATATCTATCAATATATTTGAAAGCGTTGAAGTATTTTTGCCGTCCACTTTCTCACTTTGTATATTCAAAAAGAAACATAATGTTAACCGAAGAACAGGGATTTCCTGTAGAGAGTTCACTCAGAAAACTCACCGAGGATATATTTCTCCGATACTGCGATACTTTTTTCTGTTGTCACAGGTACAGTGGCTTCCCCCATACTTTTCTTCCCATTTTCCTTTCCATTTATTTTATATGCCAATTGCGAACACAATATAACTCTCCTTCTCATCATAAATTTGTGTATATTTTCACAACTCTAGTATGATAATCCAGATTACTATTAAATGCCTCTGCGTTTCTTTTCTTGTTTTCCTTAGTCAATCTACTCATCACATGATAGAATTGAATGGTGTTGTTGTATCCATATCGACCTCACCTAGTGGCATAAAAGCTTGATTTTTGTTGTTTTGTCAATCTAATCATTCTACTGAGCAATTTATTTATTTGATGCTAGTACTCTTAGACTTTTGTAGCAAAGATTATGCATGCATTCTCTAACAGTCATACTACGTTTTCTTGCTTCTCTTGCGTAATTATATCTCTATGCATGGTAATCTTATTGCCATTGCTTTGATTAATTAGTTGGTTTTACTTTTCATGTTTTTGAACATTTTAATAGAAAGGTTGACGTGAGTTTGAGCTTTTGTCAAGAACAAAATTATTGTCTGTCTTCTCTTTCTATCTTCTGTTTCTGTTTTTTCTGCAGTTGTACAAGTACGGGAGAAAGACATGACCTTGGAGAAGCCCTGAGTATTTTTTTGGCTTCTTTCATTCTGTCTCTAAAGAGACACCATGACAGCAAGGTAACAAATCTCTACCAGAAATTAATACCTGATGTCTTGATTGTTCATTGATTGCATCTGTGGATCATTTGATTTTCCTTCGTACATTATGCACATTGTAGTGATGTTTCTCATTCTCTTCCACTGACAGAAAATTTCTTTGTGCTTCATCTTAGAAGAGTGTGAAGCTAATGAAGCATTTGATTGCTGATAAGTGTATTCGACCTGAAGAGCTGAAATTCCTCATTGCTCGACTTAACAATATTGGTGTAGATTGTTACAGAGGCTCACTGTTGAAAGAGGTACTTTTATTTACTATGTCCAATTGTATTGTCGTTGTTACATGCTTATCACTTTTTCTCAATTTTTTTTTTGTTATCCAGTCCTCATTACGACACATCCCAAATAAAAAGTGCATTGTTGGCTTTTGTTATTTGTTCATGTTTGGTAGGTACTGTAACATCTTCGAACCTTGTGTTCTAAATTTTCTTTTTCTCCCCCTCCATCAAGATCAGAAAAGTCATAGTAAACTTCTGTTCTGTTGTAACTTGTTTTTACTTTGTGTTGATAAAATTTTCATTTATTCAGATTATCTTTTGCATAATGTCTTGTTTAGAATCACTTTAGATGAATGGTTTTTCATTATTTATTGGCTTTATTGGCTCATCTTCGTAATCTGCCACTTAAGCTGCTTGCTTTGAGCCAATGCAGTTTTATGTTGCATTAGGTATACAAGTACGTTTCCTCCCAGTTTTTGTTTTAATATAATGATAATTATTACATGCAAATATAAGATATTCAGCTTTCTATTATTCAGATTTTTCTTCTGCTAGTATGTTGCTCCGGTCATTGTGTTAGCTGACTGATATAACCACCTCAGGCTTCAAAGGCAGTTAAACTCTGTTGTAGAGCATCTTGGACACTTCTATGCCAGATGCTTGTCAATGAGCATAACAGTTGCCACAACAAATTGCCTGACAATGTGATTGAAGATCTTCTCAAAGAAGCATCTGCAAAGAGTGCTTTTCTTTTGGAAATTGTCTATCAATTTGATAAATGTAAAATTGGGAAAGTAATTGAGTATACGCTCGAACAGTGGTTAGTTGCAAGATGCTTGTCTCAAAAGCTTCCATGCCCTGAGGCATTAGTAAAGCAGTGGGTTAAGGTAATATTGGAACCTAATGCCTTCATGATGTTGTCTCTTTTGTCATTGCTGTTTGACATTTAGTGTCTCAGGTACAAATCAAGTCATACAGAAGTCTGGATGTTGAGGCTGACGAACAGATTTTGTTCACTTATCTCTCAAACAGTTCTACATCTGGGCATACATTTGCGCCCATTCTTGAACAGGTTGTGCTTAGTAAATATTCTTGTTGTCATTGGTTGTGTGGACTTGAATCTGCTTCTCTTTCTTATTTGTTGATGGCTTTGTTTGACATTTTCCAGGAACTTATAGCTTATCAGGAGATGAGTGCTACACTCCCTACATTTTGTCAAAACATGCAAAGGAGGATTGTCGACATTCTTCTAGATGATATTTATGTGTCACAAAGTAGTTGGTTTCAGAGAGCTGATGCTCTGATTAAGAAGGCAATGATACTTAGGACTTGCGGAATTGAAGGTTTAGAGGAGTGTATTTGGTGTTTGTCAGAAGCTATAAAGACAATTGTGAGTGACTCAACTGTTCTGCTGCTTCAATCTCTCTGTTTGCAGTATGTTAATGTGGAAGTTCGTGACCCAGGATGGTTCTTGTAGAAAGGCAGACGGGGAGGTAGTTTCTCATCAATTGGCTGTTGCGCATTGTATACGGGCACTTTGCACCTATGAAGATCTTTCCAATTCAAAGGTGCTTTTGCCTTCAGTGCCAATCTCTATTGTAATTATTTTTATTTGTTTGTTCACTTCTTAGGCACTTAGGCATGTTAAATGAGGTGATGAGCCAATCCTTTTTCTAATTCACCGCTTTCTTGATTGCTTAATTAAATAGCAAGTTTTTGGTGGCGCTGTCAAAAAAGAAAAGCATATCATGGATGATATCCGTGCAGCTCTGGCTATATGGTTGAGCAGAGACTTTGATTCATTTCTCAATGCCTTGAGTGATATGGAATATCAAGATATTCTGCTGTTACTCTATCATCTAATTGACTTGTTATCCATAAAGGTATGATTAGTTTCCTCTATTGTGTCTTTTGTTATTTACTTATTGTTACTTGACTCTCATGGGACTATATGATCCAAATGCTCATACTGCTATTATTAAAATTTGCAGGGCATCATGAGTTTCCATTCTGACATATATAACCTCATGGTTAAATTGTTTAGCCAAATGCATGTTCCACCTGAGAAATGCTTGGTGATATTATGGGAGTGCAGAAGGCTGAACCACGCGCTTTGTATTTCACCCATTTGCGAAGCATCAGTTCTGTGTTTTTCAAGGCATTATACCGATGCTTTCAAGTCTATTGACCACTGGATAAATTGTTTCAGTGATTCTGAAGAACTATTAGTTGGCTTCCAACAGAGCTTTTCGTTTTTATCTTCTTACTTCCCTGAATCCTTTCATCGGTGTAAAAATTCTTTTCCAGCAGTTGTCAAAGTGTCTCAGGTGAAAGAGGTTACTGCAGAAGTAGATAGTGTCAAAGAGATTGCTCTGCGCCTTATTTCTAATGTAAGAGTTTCCTTCCATTGCGTGATGAGTTTGGAGAGTTGATGCTATATGATTATGTTGTACTGACTTTTTTTTTGTAGGTTCCAGTGCCTAGTCGTTCTGCTTTCCTTGCCGGCTATCTGTTCTATGATCTGTCTGACAGACTAGTTTATTGTGGGCAACTGATTGAGGTATGATTGTTTCTCCTTCATGTTTCCTGGTAATGTGCTCATGGCACTCCTCGACACTTTACCTTGGGACAGTCACTTCTCTAAACTCCGGTACCTTTCCAGTGAGTAGTTATACTTGAATGTTGTATTGCCATCTGCAATAACAGAATGGTGGATCGAATGGAATCTAGTATTACTAGTCATATCCACCATCCTCCCCCCACCTTAAATGGGCAAGGGTTGTGGTCATGTTTATTTTAGGGTTCTCACTACTGTTTTTTTTTTTCTTTTTTCCTGTGTTTAAAATAATCTCAAGCTCTTCAAGCCACTCACCATGCATTTTTTTATTTGGTAATCTCTTCTAAAGTAAATCCCCATCGATAATGTCCTGAATTCCTTTCCTCCCAGAGTTTGCATGCAACTAAATGTTTTAAGTAGCAGATTAGCAGATGGAAATAGGAAAGAAAGACAAAATGGAAGAATGAACAAATTCAGATCAGTGGGAAGTTGTATGCACTTACTTAATTGGGGAAATTTTATTACGATGCTGAAGGGGATCGATGGGGGTTTGGAAATCTTTTGGTATGTCTATTCTTGATATTCACTTCTTGGGAATGGAAACAACATTTGGAGTTTCGGCCTTCACAAATGGTGAAAGGACTGAAAAGTAAAAAAAGGGTATAATTATCAAATAAAATCAAGAAGGAAATGAGATGGCAAAATTTTTCCAAGGATGATAGTTGCCCTTGATATAATGTTTGGCATAAGTTGTTCCTATTTACAGAACTTGATCTCGATAAATAAAATTTGTATGTGTCACTTCGTTAATGATGTGTAAGGTGTTGTAAGTTTCTGGGACTTCACATGTGATGAAGTGTTATTTTTTATTTGAAGCAATCTGCTTCACCAATACACATCAGTACAACAACAAACATTAGTAATTTTAGCAATAACTGCAGGAAAAATTCATGTTTGCTTTTGATCTCTAGGCACTGGTATGGGCAAAAGAATCCTATCAATTGCGCAGTAAGCTATTGCATGAAAATTTCCAGTATATGTTTGAGCAACATAAAGAGATATATGATGAAACTGGGGAAGGCATCTCGAAGCAACCTTTTTGTGTTAGTTATTTCCAAGTGTGCAACCAAGTCGCTGCTAAAGCTTGGCCTTGTAATGTTGTTTCTCCGGACCCAGATTGCTGCAATCTTACTCCGTGGAAGGTGCTTCAGTGTTACCTTGAAAGCACGTTACAGGTTTGAAGATTCTTCTTTTTCCTATTGCTTTTGTTGCAGATTCAAGGTTTGTCATTTGTATGGCAAAGCTTATGGCTGGGTTTTATGATTGTAATTTGAAAATAGGTTGGAGTCATTCATGAAATGATTGGAAATGGAGCTGAGGCCGAAGCTCTTTTCCACGTTGGTAAGACAATCTCCTGCAAGCTAGGCTTGCCACTGTTCACAGTTGCATTTTCTTCTGGATTAGGTATGAATATTGATCTCTTCTTGTAAAATATTGTTCTTATGCTACTTCCGCAATATCCCGATACTCATTAGATTGTTCTTTACTATTATATTGATGAATAATTTAGGGAAGCTGTACCGTAACAAGCAACTTTACGATTTGGCTAAGAAGGAACTACATAGTGCAAAGCAAGTTGTAGAGATGCTGGCTAAAAGTGTAGATGAGAAAGTGTTGGCTGAAAAGAACGGAAGCATATTTGGCACTTGTTTGAGGTGCCAGCTCATCTTAGATAGTGCTGTAAATGAGGAAACCGGCAAATTGTACAGAAGTCATCTTTTCTTTACATCAGAAAGTTCTTCCATTGAATTGTCTGATGTAGAAGAACTGTATCAATCGTCTCTTACAAGACTGAATTATACCAAGTGGAAGAATCTTTGCGAGGGAATTAAGGATGCAGAAAGGGATCAAGTTTCTAAATTTGCTGATACTAGATATGCAGTTGCAAAAGCAAATACAATTGGATGCCTGGAGTGTTCTCCCAGTAAACTTGCAAAATCCAGTTCAATTGTTTACTTTATGCATTTGAAGTGGGAGTTTGCCCGTAGACGAGAAATGTTGAGACTACTGATGGGCTTAGGTATGTTGTATTCTGGTAATTTTTTTGCATGTGTAAGTGTCCTTAAAAAGTCTAGTTGATAAGCTTATGGGAAATATCAGATGTCATTGGTGGTCTCAGAACACCACAATCAGATACTTTAATTGGTGTTACCAGTGTCGATTGCTAATACATTAGAATCTATGGGATCATTGGCATGTCTAGTTTGGTATAAAAACGAGTCTATAGGCAACATGTCTAATGTGTTGCTTGCATATTATATCCTTGTTCGGTGGTCCGCACTGAATTTATGGAATTTTCATCAAGCATAAAAATATGTATGGTTATGGGAAAAAAACTTGCTTCTTGTATTTCTAGAAATCTGAGCTCTGTAATTGTTCTCACTTCTTCCATGAGGAGCAGAATGATGAAACACGGCACATCGTCTGATGCATGTTGCCACCGACACTTAGTAGGCAGAAAAGAATGAAAGACACAACTGAACGATCATTTGAAGACATAAAGAGCCATGTTTTATATGGTTGAGTTTTCTGCTAACTGTCTGATTTTAAGGCCCAAAGGTTTGAAGCTAGGTATTGGCAATATTCTTAAACTTTGATTGTGAGTGCATATCGTCAAGGAAGAACAAGGAAGCAAGGGCTCCTTTGAACCCCCAAGAGGCCGTGTTGGCTTACAAGTTATCAAGGCAGTTAACTTTCTCAACAAAGCAACTTTAGTTAGAAGCAGTTTTTTTTATGCATTTAGATGATCTTGTTTTACATGTGTACCATTATACATGTGTTAAAAGCGTATATTGGTAGGTTAAATCATTGTGTTTTATTAACAATATGCTACTCAACATTCTGCTTGTGATCTATTATAACTTATAACCTTTTTCTGGATTGTTAGGTGAATGCCGAGAAGGTGTGGCAGAAGTTCATGAATTACATGAGGTATTTTGTAAGAGTGTAGCTATACCGCTTGGTGATGATCCTTCTTGTAATTGCCATCACTATGGTACTTCCCGCCCATTGGAGCTTACATTGATAGACCAGCAAATTCACGGAGACATATTCTCAATTGAACGTACATCAGTTCTTTACACCATTTGTTAGGTTGGATGTCGTGGCCTATAACACGCCATTGGTTTGTCCGAGGGTGTTGATTTCTCGATTCGTTTGTACAAGGAGATGATGGAGTCGGGATGTAAACACAATGTGGCGACTTATAATGTGATTATAAAGCTTTTATGCGAGAATGGGAGAATGAAGGAAGCGATTGATATGCTTAGGGAGATGCACAGGAAGGCCTGTCATCCAAATGTGATCACCTACAATTGCTTTTTCCGCTCTCTTGTTAAGCCTAACGAAATCCTTAGGTTGTTCGAGAAGATGATAGAAAGTGGGGTTCGACCTGGATTGGATACCTATGTGATGCTTATGAGGAAGTTTGGGAAGTGGGGTTTCCTTAGGCCTCTGTTTATAGTTTGGGATAAAATGGAACAACTTGGTTGTAGTCCTGATGAGTCTGCTTACAATGCTTTAATTGATGCTTTGGTGGAGAAGGGTATGCTGGATATGGCAAAGAAGTATGATGAAGAAATGTTGGCAAAAGGGCTTTCTGCTAAGCCACGTGTCGAGCTCGGAACAAAAGATGCAAATAGGGAGTCGGGGGATGTGCATTTGTAATGCCTTATAGGGTGATGATTTTAGCAAAGGCAAAATTGCATTCCATGTTTTGGCTTCTCTCACTATCACGACGAGAAAATTTTGACATCGAGACCTTTTGCTTGCATAAGATATGGACGGATCAGGTATGACAGTGTGAATCTCATCGTGAAGTAAACAATTTTGACCTTGTAACTTATGATTTTGATGCATTGTGTTATATCTCATGATGCAGCATTCATTGTGGATGCTTGATGATGGAATGAATCAAGGCAAGCCACAGATGATACTGGTCAGTACATTTCTTGGTTGAACATCAGATGAGTTTCTACTTCACCTTGTTCATCAATGACTTCCCTATATCCCGTCCCAATATTCTGACGAGCGACAGTTACAGGTTGGTTTATAGTAACTTATTGTTTGTAGGCTGCTCATTGTTTGCTCGATAAAAATAGTAGTTCTACATAGAGCATCTCTCGCAATACTCTCTATTTTTTTTCTCAAAATTTGACTAAAACATACCAACAATATTCTCTATTTTTTCTCTATTCCATTTAGGGAGTCATTGTAGCCATTGCTCATAATAGAGAACCACATAGAGAAGCTGCTGGAGATATTTTTTGACCGATACTCTCTATTTTTTAGCTAAGGGATGAAGATAGGGATTTTGTTAGAGATGTCCTAAACCCACCTTACCTTGCCTGAATCTGATGCTTCTGTTTTCCCCCCAAGAATAGTAACCTCCATGCATATTTAATAGCTATATTAATGTTAGGAAATGGCAAACAACTGTTTTAATGTATTAACCCACTGAATATGGAAACATCTTTGCTTCTCTCAGAACAATCATCTTCATGTCCTCTGATCTTTATCTCACCAATGGAAGCTCAAGTTTCAATCCAAGAGTTGACGAGCATCAATGGGTCGTTCAAATCCGTCACATACTTAGCCAACACCTCGAAGATGGCGATGACAACACCGACATTCCCGCTTGCATATTCAATGTTCCAAAAGCCTTGAAATCCACGAAGCCGGAATGCTACACACCCCAAGTTGTTGCACTTGGCCCTTATCATTCTTGGAGGCTGGAGCTTCGTGAGATGGAGAGCTACAAGCTTTATTCGGCAAAGAGAACGCAAAAGCAACTTCGGAACATCATTATGTTTGAAAACCTTGTTGAGCAAACCACAATGCTTGAGGCCAAGATCCGATCCTATTATCACCAGTATCTGGATATTAATAGTGAAACCTTAGCTTGGATTATGACCATAGATTCGTGTTTCTTGCTCGACTTCCTCCAGATATATGATACGGCGGAGTCAAAGATGTCACCCTTGGTTGATTATGTGAGGAAGAGGTCAACACATAATGCAATTTTGAGGGACATAGTGATGGTGGAGAATCAGATCCCTTTGTTTCTATTGAGGAAGACATTGGAATACCAGATGCAATCTTTAGAGTTGGCAGATGACAGATTGCTTTCGATGTTAACAGTGATGTGCGAAGACCTTTTCCCGTTCAACATGGCTGCAGATTTACCGAGAGTTGAGATTTCTGGCTGTGCCCATTTGCTTGATTTTTTGTATCGCATGGTAGTCCCTGGATCCGAGGAAAATTCTGAACCCGTCGAAGAAGCTGGTGATGATCAAGAGCAAGACCACCGTGAAGAGAAAGTGCATGTCAAGTTGCTTTGTAGATTAATCGGTGTTTTGACACATTACATGAAGAGAATGATATTTAAACTGCCCTGGATTGTGATTTCCAATCTTCCTGGATTCACCCTCTTGAAGCAGCCAGTTGAATACCTCTTCAACAATCAAATTCGAGGGCAAAAAGAGCATGAAAATGAGGGTTCAAGCTCAAGATCAGTTAGAAACAGTTCTCCACTGATGGAAGAAATTGCGATCCCTTGTGTGGTCGAGCTATCAAGGTCGGGCATCCTCTTCTTCCCAAGTGACGGTGATATCAGGAGCATCAGTTTCAATCCCAAGACGAACAAATTTTACCTTCCGACCATCAAGCTGGACGTGAACTCTGAGATTATCCTCAGAAACCTCGTGGCATACGAGGCATCAACTGCCCACGGACCGTTAATCTTTACCCGCTACACCGAGCTGATGAACGGGATCATTGACACAGCAGATGATGCCAAGTTGCTCAGGAAAAGAGGGATAATTCTGAACCATTTGAAGAGCGACGAAGAAGTTGCCAATCTGTGGAACGGGATGAGCAAGTCTTTGAGGTTGACAAAAGTGCAGTTTTTGGATCAAACGATCGAGGATGTGAACCGATACCATGACAGTAAGTTGAAGGTTAAGGCTGAGAAGTTCATCAAGGCCTATGTGTTGAATTCATGGCAGTTTTTGGCTGCTCTTTTCTTCCTCCTTTTGATGACATTGCAAGTGTCCTCGTACATCCTCAATTCTTCTGCTCGTACGAGCCGTGCCAGGCATAGCGAGTAAATTGTCTGTTGTCGTCGGGTTACGCTACGCTGGTGAAGTCAGATTTCGGTCCAACAACTTACTCAAGTTTTTGAGAATTTGAGGTCAGAAAATGTCTATGCATCTTTGCTTACAGTACCCAATGCCGTTTAAATTGTTACTACAGATGAAAAGAAGACTAAGAGCAATTATCGTCACTTTTTTAACGCATGTTATCACTTGTTCTTTTTAAAAGTTAGACAGTATACTATTAAGCCGTTCGACGGGTTTTGTGGAATAGTTGTTGAACCATTCGACATTGCTTGTGGAATGACATTGCTTGTGGAATCGTTCGTTGTATTCGTTGTAGGGGTGGATACGGGTCGGTTCAGTTCGGATCCAAATTTTATGAAAACTGGACTAAACCGTTTAAAAAATTTATGGTTCGATTCAGACTAAAGAAAAATCAGCTGACACAGTAGAGAAAGGGGAGGAGAGAGTGGGAGAGGAAAAAAAAAAAGTGAAATCCATAAAATATCCTTAGCAAACATCTTAAAAATTATTTTTGACATCTCCATTACATCTTATATTTCATTTTTAACTAATAATTATTAATTTTAATATATAATATACCCTAAGAATTACTAAAAATCCTAATTTTAACTACTCCATTGCTGATGCTCTTATAGGTACGTCATCTGAATCATTTTCAAAAATAATTTTTTAAAAAAGAACCACTCAATTAGGTGTCAAAGGTCAAATAACCTCCACTCACTTCCTTCTCCGTCAAACCCACCTCCTAATTTCCTAAAGCAATATTCTCGTCAATTCAAGAGTCAAGACTCAAGACGTTGTCGTTTAACAATCTGTTCACTCACACGGTTCCACAAATCGTTCTCTGGGTTTTATCCATCCAAGGACAAGTTCATTAACTTTACGGAAACACCCTCAAATGTACATAATATTACACTGGTATTTACACTGGCTCGGAACCCATCAAGATTCAAGGATTTCGAAAATGCAACCGCCAAACGGAAAAGATTTTCCGTCCTTCCTCTCTCGCTTAAAAAGTAAATCTCTGTCTCTCTACCGTGACAACAATGGCGGCAACAAGTAAAGCAACTCAATCTCGAGATCACGCGAAATCGAACGTCTTCCACCGCTCCTCTGTATTTCCTTCTCCGGGAAGCTTCTCCTCGTCCACATCCTCCAACTTTGCCGCTTCCTCTTTCTCCTCTCACTGTTCCAGCAGCATCTTCCACCGTCCGTCGTCTCCGACGCGTGTCAGCCTGTCCGCCGCTTCCACGGCGCCGAACAAGGTGGTGCCGTTCTTGATCGAAAGCCGGCCAACTTCTCCTTGCCGTTCTGTCGTAGCGGTGAACCAGATCGACAAGAAGCAGGGGAACCACCGCCAATATCATCATCATCTTCCGTTGGAGAATCAGAAGAACAAGTGCCTCTGTTCGCCGACGACGCATCCTGGATCATTTCGGTGTAGATTGCACAGGAATGGCAATGGCGGACGACATCAGCAACAACAGCAGAAGCAATCGATGCCGTTGTCGTATCGGCCAAATCGATTGAACATGCGGAGGTCGGCGATGACGAATTCGTTGGTGAGGATCGGCACCGTTGAAGGTGAATGGCTGAAGAGAGCGCTTGCGACGCTTATCCGGCCGTCGTCGCACCGTAAGCGCCGTCGTGATGATTTCCAGCCAAAGCCTAGCCGGCTTTCGATCATGTCGAGAGCCGAGGATCCTTGAAGCCCGGGGGGCGCGATGGCAAGGTTCTTTCTCTCTTTTTTTTCCCCTCATTTTTTTTTTCTTGTACAGTGATATCATATGATAAAAGTGTTATGCGTCAGTCTTGGTTGACTCGTTGAGTTTTGATTTTGCGAGAAAAATAAAAAGAATGGGAAAAAAAGAGTTACATGTTTTTTTTTTTTTTTTCGGTTTATTATTCTGAATAATTTTACATGAAAGGATGTTTAGAAGTATGTCTGGAAGGAAAGGAGAGGTGACACAGTTACCGTCACAAAAATAATAATAGGATTCACGGTTTAATTTTTATAATTGAATTTCTCGTGGTTGTTGTGCTGCCACGACACCACTCCTTCCACCTTTTCTGTCAAGTAGGAGTGTTGATTTATTCCCCTCT
Source organism: Dionaea muscipula (assembly GCA_028571145.1). Taxonomy (NCBI): domain Eukaryota; kingdom Viridiplantae; phylum Streptophyta; class Magnoliopsida; order Caryophyllales; family Droseraceae; genus Dionaea; species Dionaea muscipula. The sequence goes on from JAOWBR010168736.1 coordinate 14,184, forward strand.
CGCCAGTGGAGGACAGTGGCCAGATTAACATTGGTTTTCCACAGTGATTTATTGAAATAATAGTCTGGTTTTGTATCCCTTGGTCAGTTTTTACGCACCTTGAAGACTAATTTTGAAAAGTATATAATAGATTTAATAGTCCACAAATCATATATTCGGGTTAACCACCTCGAAGGATGATGAGAAACTCAGGCCCATTTTAAGTGACCGTTGTCCCCTGATATTTTCATCCTACTTTAAGAGGCGTGATTCGAACTTAGATCTCGATGATAGATGGATGAGTGTGAAACCAACTACATCACTCCCTTACAAGTGTCAATTGAACTAAAATGGATTATAATGTGATGAAGACAAAAAAAAAAGAAAATAGATGAAAAAGTTGTCTAAAATTAGTCTAACTTGTAAAATTGTTGAAATAATGTGGTGGATGTTTATGTCATTTATTCAGGTACAAGACTAATTAAATAAACATCGATGAGTGACAATAATAAAATAAAGGGTGTAAATGATATTATATAAAAATAGTTATGCAATTTTGTTATGGGAGTGTTTTCACGTACCCTTTTATTTATTCTTTTTTCACACTCAATGATAATTATTGATGGATTATTTCTTACTATATTAAATATTGGCTCGACTACCGATCAAGATTTAATCCTGATTTTTCATTGTCCCGAATCCAATATTTGTTATTTGGGATGAAAAAAAGGGTGAAAAGGAGTTTTTTCAATTAAAATTGCTTATAACAAATGGGTCGATTGAAAAATAAAATTGCTATGGCCTACGAAATCAAACATGTAAGCCATCAGTTATTATGCGAAGTAAGGATGCAAGTGGGCATGAGAAAGAATGCAAGTGGGCAAGTGGGGAGGGTATGCATGTGGACATACGAGACATCGTAGGATGGATCGCATGTTTACATCGCAGGCCATACCAATTTTGTTCTTCAATCGACCCCTTCGTTATACATGTATCATTACTCTACCGCAAAGGCGGTGGGTTTTGGTCCCATGTTGACATGGGTTTTATAGCAAGCAAGCAGCTCAGCAGTCAGTTTGGATTTCAATTTAATTTGATGGTGACAGTGCATATCCAGCGTCCATCTTCTGCCCTGAAGTCAGTAGCATCAGCACCCATTGATCATCTTTGGGGTAGATATTAGGGAGAATGTTGGGATTTTACTTGGCATTGCCTGAAACTAGTTCCCTCTTTGGATGGTTCTCCCTGTCGGTGATTTTTCGCTTTCCCTTTTTTTTTTTTTTTTTAACTTAACATTGTGAAGGGAAAAAGAAAAAAAAGAACGGGGGAAAGACTAAAGAGGAGCACTAGTTGTTTCTGGCCTTGACTGTATGGAGGAATCTAGCATTTTGTGGTAGAAAATTTCTGGGATTTTATGGGCTACTGGGATTTGATCTTTCTTGCAGCTTGTTTTTTATTGAATAGTTTGATTTGGCCAAATAAGAGCTTGAATGCTTGATTGCTTCATGGGATCTTGTCCTAATTTCGAGTGGGTTTATTTATTTGC
>JAOWBR010168736.1:21444-31539 GCA_028571145.1 Dionaea muscipula
TTTATTTTATTTTTTTAGATTTTGTTAGATTTTTTTTTTTAGATTTTCATAGATTTCCTTTTCTTTGATCGTCCCTTGGCCATTGATTTGGTTTTTATCGGATGATTGTGGTATGTTGTCACCAATTTTGTCAACAAATTTGTCTCATTAACCTGCCCGATATATATATAACTTAATGCTAACGTATGCTAATGAATAATAATGTATAAGAATGTATAGAAATATAATAATAAAGGTTACAGACAATACGCAAAACGAAAACTCGATCATCCAATAAATCCCAAATCCAACAACTATACTATACTAGAGTAATCATATACGTACCAACGTATGATAATAAACAACACTATATGATAATCTATAAAACCATAATGACAAATATCACAAACATAGTCACCCATACAGACCATGGGACTCAATCCTAATTTTCAACTTCTGTTGTTACTCATATCACGACTACTTCCCACTTAGTGGGGATCGATCTAAGTGGGATCAGTCACCCGTATCTGCATCTTTCATTCTGTTTAATGCAGAGCATCCTCTATAGTGAGTTGCAACGTGTCAAGTGTAAACATGGAAAATGAACATCCCCTTCTAATGCAAGCCCACACTCAGTCCGGTAAAGAAATATGATAATCCAAATCTTTGAGAGTGAGATTAAAGATACATAAAGCTATGACTTCCTATTAGCTCAGTGTTGAGGATATAACATCGGGTAAACGTGAAAAATGAACATCCTCTATGATAAGTTGTAACATGTTAAGTATCAACGCGAAAAAAGAGCATGCCCTTCCAATGTAAGCCCATACTCAGTCCAGTAAAAAAATATGATAATCCAAATCTTCGAGGGTGAGATTAAAGATACATAAGGCTATGACTCCCTATTATAGCTCAGTTTTGAGGATATAACATCAAGTAAACGTGAAAAATGAGTATCCTCCATGGTAAGTTGTAACATATCAATTGTAAACGTGAAAAATGAGCATGCCCTTCAAATGCAAGCCCATACTCATTCTAGTAAAGAAATATGATAATCCAAATCTATGACTCCCTATTAGCTCAGTTTTGAGGATATATATAACACCAGGTAAAGGAAAAGGTCACCTGCATTGTGAATAGAATATCATTCAGATTGGCTTTTGATGCTGTAAATGTTACCAATGACTCCAATAATACTGACTATTACAGCCAATACCAACATCATCCATGATAACAGCTTCTCTCTGGGGCTCAAACCTTCTCCTTGCTTACCAAACCTCAAAGCTATAAGAGAAGGGAAAATGAAACCTAAAGACACCGCGGTTGTAGCCCCTGTAAACTTGAATGCCGTCCAAATGTTAGGAATCATGGTAGACCCTGTATAAATCAGCAACAATAGGACCATTGTTAGGCCAATAAACCTCTTTCTACTCTCTGAAAGCGGAGTAGAAGCACCACGGAACACTAAGGCGTCCACTGTTTGCCGCAATGAGAAATGAATAACGGGGAATACAAGAACCAAATGGAGAATGTATCCAATCCGGACAATATAATTGAGAGTTGAGCTAAAAGGGATCCCGAGGTCCGTATCAAAGTTAGTGAGGACATCAGATTCTGTATCCTTCCCAAAGAGAAGATAGCCTGAGATGGCGGTAAAAGCATATACGGTTACACAAAGGATCGTCGTAACCCGTCCCACTCGGTTCATCTTCTGAGGAGAGCGATCTTCGAGCTCATTATATATAGGCTGGACATTAAAATGGCAAACGTATGCGTTTGTCATAATTGGGATTACCACAAGCAGATCCAGGATAGCCTTTTTAGAACCAAAATCCGGCATCATTCTTGGTGCCTCAATTTTGCCTTGGACAAGCTTAAACAATGCTATAGCACATGAAACCACAACGAAAACCACAGCCAGAGCAACTGAAGCAGCTGATGTCAAACTCAATGAATCAATCTTCTCCAAAGAACACAATGGAGCAAGAAAAAACAACAGCATGACTAATATCACAAGCTTCCTCTGATCCCATGCTCCTCCATTGCCCATCAACTGATCAAAAACACCAACATGATGAGCAGAACCAGACATCACATCACCGATAATTATCAAATAAACAACCAAAATCCCCGCATTATTCACAATTATACAGATTTCTGATAAAACCCTCGCCGGAAAACCCAATGCAGACTCCACAACTTCCCCGTACGAGCTCGCCTTGCAATAAACGGAGAACCTAACCAGTAACTCGACGCTGATCTCAGACAAAATACCCATCACAACAATCAAAACCGAACCTAACACGAACCCCAAAACTTTCATGGTGGCGGGCAAGGCCATAATCCCGGCCCCGATAATCGAAGTAGTAAGGTTAAAAACCGCACCGGGCACGCCCGATCCCTTTCCAATCTCACTAGCAATAAGGGGATGATCATCGAGATCGACCTCATCGAGCCCATCTCTGTCATCGCCATGCTCAGTGTCATCATACAGATTAAAGGCGCTAGCGGTATTTGATTTCGATAACCCATTTACAGGAAGCAATTTTAACGAGGTGGGCAGTGAAGATCTAGGCAGTTGGACGGGTGTATAATTGGGTTGTGCTGGAGTTGTTATGGGGAGAGCTGAATAATTAGTATTTTTCATTGGTGGGTGTGTGTCAAACTTGTATCAGCATCAAACCCAGAAAGGGAAATTGAATTTGAAATTACACAGCCAAAATCAAAGACAATTGAACCTAAGAATAAGGTAGAGTGGAAAACAACAAAAAATAAAAGGGAATTTGAACTTACAGGATAGAGATTTTTGGATCAATTAGGACTACAGGGAAATTGATGGGAATATGGACGAAGGTGCCTTTTTTTGGTTGGTTAGATAGATCTTGGGCAGAGAGGGGTGAAGGGAGAAGATGGAAGAGAGAGAAATGGTGTGGAATTTTTTTGGTATTTTAATACATAACCAACAAAATATATATTTATTATTTTTAATTATTTTGTGATTGTTAAAGAATCCCAATTACTTTGAGGTGTGCGCCTTCTTTTATCATTGTCTTCTTGGTAACTGTTTTACCAAACAAATAAATGAACGGGTATACGTTATGGAAATAAAATATAAATGAATAGAATTATAATTTTATTGAATTAAAATAGAGAGGTAATATAATAGTTATTATGTCTCTAAAAATAGTTATGATATTGCTAGGTTAAAATTAATATTTATTTTAAATCTTATTCTATTATCATGTTTGTTACTTATAATATAAACTTATAACAAGTTCTAATATTTAACACATAATTCATAACAAACTCATACATCATCCTAATCATCATAATCAAGGTTTTCTAAAAAGCTCGGATGTCCGCATATAATTTACCGAGAAAGAGACGCAAAATGAAATATATATTATCAACGTAAATTATAGAATTTCTTAGAGGTAATACTAATATTTTTTGACATATCTATTGTCATCTTAAGAATTTAGCAAACAAGACTAATTATTCTATTGATAATAGGAAGATAATGGAATAGCTATTGCAGTCAACCAAACCTACCATTAGAGTGTTTGTTTTGCGGATAAAAATATATCGGATTAGACTAATAATCCGGAATGCCCTTATCCGGTGTTTGGTTGAGATTTTTTTGTCGCATAACTAATGCTCCAGATTGTTAATGATGTAAAAATATAAACCAACTCAGGTTGGCACAAATGGGAATCACCAGACATAAAGCCCTAAGTCACAGATTCGAAATCCCTTGTGTACAAACAGCCCAAGTTGGTCATGGACGTACAAGGCTTTACCTTGACTTTAATTGGACCCTTCACAAACGTCCGAGTAGTCGAATTCACCCGGACACCTAAGATATAAAAAAAAATGATAAAAAAATATAAGATAAATAATGACACCTCTCATATCATTATTTATCCCATTCATGTCGGATAAGACGGTGGTGGGGCGGTGGTCAGCAACATTGATTGCCATTGACCGACGGTCGAATTCCGTCGACCAACTGTCGATCAACGTTTTTGAAAAAAACTTATCCGACGTTTTTATCTGTAAAACAAACGAATTTTTCAAAACACATGTAATAACTAATCCAACACACTATATCATCATTCTTTATCCCTTTATCTTCTTATCCTCATCATTCTTTTATCCCCCATTTTTCAATCCGTAAAATAAATATGCACCATATTGAATTCTGAATTTAACAAGAGCTGAGCTGAGCTGAGCTGCTATGAATTAATTAAAACTGACATTCCCATTACAACATAACATATACAGGAAACCAAACCAGATGCTGAGATGTTGAACAAGAATATAGATAGATAGATCTCTGTTTACTCTTTGGATAAAAAAAAACACATGGGATCCAGCAAGCTGAGTTATATTTGCATTTATCAGCTACCGCTACTGGATCCACTCAGTCGACCGGAACTTCCACCTCCATTTTCAGGTCGGAATTCTCTAGGATCTGAAACAGCAGCAAAACCAAACCTATGCATGCTTATTGGATGGATGATAAGCATTATGAGTAATGAGGATGATGAATGAGCATCAACTGAAACACAAGAAACTAATATAAGACCAGAGAACAAGGTTATAGCCCATTCAATATAACGATATCCCTCGGTTATCAAAAAAAAGAAAGAAAGACACAAATAACTCAACTGTGTAGCGTACCGTTAGGTTCTATCGTAGGAAGAAAAGTAATTCTTCTATGTTTATCCAAGAGTGGAGAAACAAATCAAAAGTACATTTACATTGCCTTGAAGCTGTTATCAACATAATAATGGCTTAAATTTAAAGGGTGCTAACCTTGATAAAATCATCCAACAACAAATAAGATTCTCTTGTGTAACCAGCTTCCTGCAACACCTGGGTTAGGACCTCCTACACGGGGCGGAAAATAAATGCTGGTAAAATTACCGATCCAAAATTAATGTCTGTTATGCAATTTCTCATGCATTTTGACCGGCCAAAATTCTAGAAACCGCGGATGCAATTATTTCAAATTAACTAAACTTTCATGTTGCATGACTTGGATGATAGAACACTCGTGTTTAGTTAGAGAAAGATCACATAAGGCTACACCCTGATGCATGCCAAATACAACAATAGCACGGTCACTTCCCACTGGGTGGGATTGGCCACGCGTATGATACGTGCACACAAGATCCGACAATAATAGTGCACCGACTGTCGGCTACCTAACATGCACTGTCCTGACCTAATCACAACGTTAGGTTTGAGTAAAATATAATAATATACTAAAATATGTAGAGCAATAACAATAACAATAGAGACATACGCAAAATGGGGAGTCAACCAGCCAAAAAAATCGCAACTCTAGCAACTATATTAGTTTTTCTAAACAAAGAAAAGATGCATGCCAAATGCTACATAGCCTACTCGAGGTATTGTCATGGATGTTTCATAACAAATGCCTAGATCTCTTTCGTTGGAAACTAAATGGTCTACAATTTAAGGGGTTGTTTGGTTTGTCTGTTTTCAGTTTTCAATTTTCAATTTTTAGTTTTCATTTTTATTTTTTAGTTCTCAGTTTTCAGTAAAAAACAGAAAACAGAAAACGCGTTTGGTTTATAATTTATAATTTGTAATTTATAATTTATCAGGCTTTTAGCCTTTTTCGTGTTTTAGTAGTTTTGAGAATTTATACCGAAAATACAGAAAATAGCTTTTTATCGTTTTCTGCATTTTAAAGATTTTGAACTGAAAACTGTTTTCTGTTTTTAGAAAAAAGAAAACAGAAAATTCAAACCAAACGCGTTTTCTGTTCTCTACAAAACAGAAAACAGTGTAAATCAAACAGGGCCTAAGTTTTTCCTTCTCTTTACCCTCATCCAATCAAGGCCTTAAAGACAAGACTACTCTTGAGAAGACTAAACTATTACACAATCATATCCACAAAGCAAGAATACAATAAAAAAAACAAAACAAAAAAACAGAGGTTTCTAACAAATAGGGTGAGTAAAAATGATTTAGGATAACATAATAAGGTTTTGAAATGCAGAAAATCAACACACTTGAGGAGCTTAGTTAAAATAGCAGCTACTTGATCTTCGACAGGAATGTACTGAAGCTGAAAACACCTTTTGGCAACACATTCTCTTAAGTGGTTGTAACGTTGGCGACTTCCATTCCATGTTTGGTGTTTGGATGATTTTTGGTGCTTTTCGGTTCATGATTCGTGGAGTGTTTAGAGCGTTTTGAGGTGTTTTGGGAGAGGCACGCCTGTGCCAAGCAGAGCACGTCTGTCTTGGCGTTTGGTTCGTTGTGTTTCTTGGAGCAGCGTCAAGCACGGCCATCAAAAGTGGCCCGTGCTCAAAGGCACAGCCGTGCTTCGAGCAGACTTGCTGCCACGACCCATACTGGGCACATCCGTGCCAGCGCTCGGATTTTTGAGTATAGTTTGGTCGATAGTTTTTAGTGAGCTTCTTTTGTTGCCTCCAGTTGACGAAGAGAAGCCGTTGGGTTGATATCGAAAACGCTTTAGGGCGAGGAGATCATCCTTTTCATTAGGGTTTCTCCCTTTTGTTCCTGATAGGGTTTTGTTCACTTTTGATTAAAGGTTCCACTGTTCCACCTTTTACTATTGTTGGTATTCCTTGGTTGATTACTCTATTGTATACGCTTTCTTTTGTTAGTTGATCGTTTGTTTCCGCCGTTTGATATATATGTTCTGTCTGCTTCCTTAATTTGGTTGTGCCGATTCTTGGGTTGTGATAACCGTTGTTACTTTTGGTGGCTTTCGTACCCTGTTTTGACAACCTTGTATATCATAAAAGATAGACCACTAGGGAAGTTCTTTGATCTGGGAATATTGCCATGAAAAATCTAATTTCACAAAACAAATGATGAATAAAAGTGCACTTGAAATCACGTTGTTCTTTAATAGCCAAAGTATATAAGGATAATCAACATTCTACCAATTTCTCACACACTACTGAAAGCATTATCATGATTAAACATAATATTAAAAGTCTTCATATGTCGTCACATCCGCATTCACATTCAACTGCTTTAGTCCGACGGCCTTCTGTAGCCACAGCTGCATGCACATTCAGCTGCTTTAGTCCAACGGCTTTACTCAGAAACCAAGTCACCATTTCTACCTCCTCAGCACTGCCAGAAAATGCATGCACTTGGATTACCTTGAGGTGTGATGGCCATGTGAAGGTTTGAGATTGAACAAATTCCTTGATATCATTGCAACAATGTTGGAATCCCTGCACCAAATTACAACATTCTCTGATCAATAGACTGCTAGCAACAAAAAAAAACAGTGTTCAACTTTATCTTACATGGAAGAAGTATAAAAGCAGACGCAATGAAACACAACAACTAACCTTTCTGAAAACAAGAGTTTCCAAGTTAGGTGAACTGGTTAGCAAGTGTTGCAGGATCTTCGATAAAAGACCGTGAGGATCCGGTGAAAGAATGCCAATCTCCAAGTACGAGAGATTGCCAAAAATAGGGAGCTCGGGTAAAGCAGCACGAGAACTGCAAACCTCAACCTCTTCCGACTGCACCTCCTCCTATGAGTCACAAAATTAACACGGTTAGAACAATATTTGTACTATTTAAGTAGCTTCAACACTAAAAATTGCAGAACCGAAGTTTTCAAGATACATAAAACAGACAACCATGACGTACCTTAATAGTTCTTGTATCAAATAATTTCACAGTCCTGGCATTAGAAACACTTCTAATCAGACTATAAACAAGGGCCAACTCAAGTAACTGCGTGACAGTAATCCGTACAATAGCAAGAGCATTGGAACTCTTAATGTAGTATAACTCTTGGACCTGTCCATCAAATTCAAAATACTCCAACCTTGGTACATCAAACTCAACCTTCGGCGTCATATGAAAGCTATCAAACCAAGTATGAACGATGCATAGACGCCTTAGCATGGCTGAAGAAATGGTATAATCTTGTCCTGCAGTCACCCAACAAAAACTTATAGACAAATTTTGAAGCAGCGGGCAACCTTTGCACAGCCTTGTCATAGAGCTGAAATCCAAGGACTGGATACCTTCCAGTCGAAGAGTCTTGAGACTTGGAAGCCACACTAAAGAAGGAATTCTCAGAATAAGTCTATCACCAGATACCATAAAGGTAACCAGTGTTTGAGAGACAAAAAGGCAATCGGGAGCCCAATCATACTTGGGATTATACTCAGATGAACCCTCGAAAATAAGATCAAAGACCTCGACACTCCGAGTTACGGCAGTAGCTATCCATGAATTAACATAGGAAGCATCCATGGTGTAGTAAGGCCACCACAGGCTGAATTTCTTTATGTTAACGTTGTGCTGCATCAATATTCTGTTCAAGATATCTATGAAACTTTGTTTGTCAAAACGAGTATGACCAAAATCAATACTCGTTGAGAAAGTGTACACGTACCTCCACCTGCTCGACAAAACACTGGTCTGGACCGTAGAATCCGTATTGAGGAATGACAGGATGTGACCTAATACATGATCGGGTAAACTACTAAGCCGATCCATGCTAATTTTTCCCTCAAATGTTTTCTACCAAATAAACCGTATCAGCAGCGGTGCTGGTGGTAGTACCAGTATTTACTATATGTATATTTGTATATTTGTATTTGGATGCAAGGCCATTGGTATATTCTGAAGCTAGGCCTAGGTTGTAGGAAATTGTACTTGGAAACTACAAGTGGTTGGTCATTGAATATGATATTAATAAACTGGGTGGGTTTCAATTTGCATAGGAAGTTGATGGGGTAACCTTTCAGTCATCCCATCCAGATCCAGGTGAGAGATGAAAGATCCAGCTGAGATTGATATGAAACCTTTCATATTCTACTGGTTTTGTGTTGGACATGAGAGCATCTCCAACAAAATCTCTATCCTCTTTCTTTAGTTAAAAAATAGAGAATATTGGTCAAAAAATATCTCCAATAGCTTCTCTATATGGCTCCCTATTATAAGGAATGACTATAGTGTCTCCCTATTTTTATGGAGTCACTATTCACTCCTCAAAAATTTTATATTATTATTTTATTCATTTTTTTTTTCTTTTGATTCTAATAAATGGTTATTCAAATAAATATTTATGATAAAATAATATTTAAATGAAATAGAGAAAGAATAGAGCGTATTGTTGGAATAAATTGTTGAAATAGGCATTCCTTAAAATAGAGAAGATATGTTGTAGTCAAATTTTAAAGAAAAAATAGAGAGTATTGCTGGAGATGCTCTCAGTATTAATTTATTGTTGGATTATTTTTTATTGGTTAGTTTTCTTTTTATTTTTTATTTTATACAATTAATACATAAAACATAATTAATGTTCATAAAAAATAAAAAATAAAAAAAACAAAGATAACCCAATTAAAATTAATCTAACACACAATTAATTTTCAGGGATTTTCGTAACATTTTTTACTATGTAATCTTGCCATTTTCATATAATAGAAATTGCTTAACATTTTTACAGTTTTAGTCATTATTATAAAAATTGTTTGTGGCTGAGATTGTATTGCACTGTGTACGCTAGGATTGACGGCCACGTAATCGTATTTGTTAGAGCAAAGATAAGCACACAAGAAGCGGGTTGAATTGGGTGCTCTCAAAAAAAATTTGTTAAATTTTAAACTCTCAGTTCAGTGAAGTTTATTTACAGATTTTTTTTTCATTGAAGAATCGATTCTTATAAACCTAGCATCTGAGCAACTGAAACCAATATTGAAGTGTAGGTTGATAATAGTGAATAAAAAGCATCACAAAGTTTATTCTGGTTCTTCTATCCTCTCAACTCGAGTAGGATAGCGTACATTGAGTCCCCACACTCTCGTGTGAGATTTGTGCAAACTCCTTTTATTCAATCTCGATGTTCATTTACAACCTATGCAAATAACATCCAAATGATAATCACACCAACCCTAGATTATCGGCTAGCTTTCTTGACCTCCACAACTTTAGGCCACCCAAGTTGATCCCAACCAACTATGGATCAACAACACTAAGCTCGATGACCTCAAGTCGTCTAGGTTACCCAAGGAATACACTAACTGATAATCAAAAGATTAATGAGAATATCAAACGAATGCTATAGCAGTA
>JAOWBR010168737.1:0-11561 GCA_028571145.1 Dionaea muscipula
TGTTTTTTTTTTTTTTTTTGGGGGGGGGGGTGGTGGTGGTGGACATATGTATGCAAGTTTGCCTTTGCATTTCTGCCAAGAAGTTGTTTCTACGCTTTGAACTTGTGACCAACAGGTCACTGGTAAAGCAACTCATCGTTCTCGAGGCTCCCTTATTCCAATGAGCACGCATATGTGTTTTAGTTGAAAGCTTAAGCAATTGTGCAAAATTTATGATTATTTTAGTTAGTTTTTGGTGATGATGTGCCATGTCATACTCCAAACTTGACCAGGAATAAAATATGCTAGTCTGTATTGCAAGATGCCCATTCTTAAAATCTTAAACTGTGGATTTCTTTGGTTGACATTTAATGTAGTTATTGGTAACTGGTTTCTTCCAGCGGAGGCTTTCTTGGAGACACAAGTGCTTGTGCTTTTACATGCTTATTCCGCAGCGTAGCTTTTTGTTCAGTTTGTAACTGTACATGAAAGTTGCTTAGCCTTACAACATTGACCAACAATCTCCATCAATGTTGCTCCATGAGGTTGGATAATAGATCTTGTTAAAGTTTTAGTTGTCCTTGTTTCTCCTAGGTTCTTTAGGTCTGCAGGATATGGTGTGAATTACTAGGTTGGTAACAAACAACTCTATTAAAAGGTCAACTTTATGGTAGAAAATCCATGATATATATTTAACACGCCTCCTCTCGTAAATGCTCTTTAGGCTTGAAGCGTAGACTTTGTATTGACCCCTTTAAATTACTGGGGGTTGTGCTCACAAGATTTGAGCTTGTGATATTTGATCACACCTCTTTCAATATTATGTCAAAGAATCAATTCTATCTAGATCCTTTATGGTAGAATACACATGAAATATATTCAACAGTTTGTTGCAATCATCATTATATATATACTTCCCCTTTGCACTTAGATTTGCATCTGTGTGAGAGGTTGCTAGTTTTTACTGGAATTCATTTGCATTAACTTAATTTGCGTAAAGCTGACGTTTTTTGTGTTCCTTTTTTTTTGTCACTTATCATCTACTTGGCAGTAATCTGGTCATACTTGGTATTCATTGCTAAGAGATGCCTAAATCAAATTAGCCCATGTTTTGTACTTTCTGCTGACTTTGGATTTGGTGTTGGGGTTTGCAAATTTTAAACTTAAGTCAGCTTCGTAAACTTGCAATGATTTATCGTTGGGTCTCTCTTTTTGTTTGAATTTACTATCCATCCTTCTGTATGGATTCCATTTCTTCACTTATGAATGTTCTGCATTTTGTTTGCGTCTTCTGCTTTATTTTTTCATATGCTTTATGTCATTTCATGATTAATGGTGGCTGCAGATTGTCCTGGAAGGAGAGGAACCGGCTGACTTCCTTGCTGTGTTGAGTACATTGTAGCAGTACTACTATACTAGCTATCATGAGAAGAGCTTCATATGGAATTGTCAAAGTGTTTTGAAGCTTCTTTGCTTGGAACAGTAGTTGAGGTAATGCCATACTTAATTTACAATTCTGCAGAAATCCTTTTCTTCAAATGATCTCATGAAATGGTAGTTTGTTCATTAATTCACCTGATTTTATAATCAGGTTATAAATTTCAATTTTTTTGCAATTGGGTTGAACTTATCATTTGCTGAGACTTCATATACCATCAAAGTACAGTATCCTTTTCATCTACTTGACTGTTAGATTCTGTGCCTGATTTGATTGGTTGTTCTAATAATGTTTTTGCTATTTGGTAAAAATTGATGCTACTTCAGCATGCTTTTTATGTGATCTCTCTTACTCATCAAGAAAAGATTACCATCCCTAGGACAAATGTAGCATGTCATGCATCATATAGAGAAGTGCCTAGTGGTTAATAACATAATTAATCCGATCCATCCGGCTTACCTACCAGGTTGTCATGATATGACTTGATGTCTAGTGGATAATAACAAAATTAATCCGATCCATCGGGCTTGCCTACAAGTTTGTCACAATTGGAATCGATTCCTTCATCACTTCTATATCATCTAGAAGGCCCTGAGATCGAATTACTCATTTAATATGATTTTGTTGGACATTCTTTGGTTGGTTTTTCTCTTTGCGTAGTTGTCTGAAATCTTTTCAATTTTTCTTTTTCCTTTCCCATTTTTTTTTTGTGAAATTCTACACTTTGTTTGTGGACGTGATGGGTGGTTTTGCTTTTTGGTGTACTGAGAAACAATGTCACACCATATGTTTGCCATTTCATAGTCTCTTGATTTGTAGACTTCATCTTCAGTCCACACTTTGGAGAAGTAATCTTCTTTTTTGTTTTTTTTTTGGTTACCAACGGTCTTCTTATTTCAGCTGGTGGCGTGTCATCAGCTTGTGCAGCAATTTTCAGTAGCCCATAAGTAAACTTTTCCGCCCGCCTTTTTTCACAAGCAGATGCTGCTACCAGCTAAACCAAAAACATGTTTGTGTTCTTTCCTTTTGTTTTCTTGCCCATGATATAGCTGTCTTTTTCTCGTTCATGTTGAATGACCATCAATGTCTTAAATGCCCGAATCCAGTCTCCTTCATCATCATCATCATCATCATCACGATCACTTTCCACTAGGTGTGGTTAGTTGTATGTATCCATAGGAAACACACATAAGATCCGACAAATATAGTACATTGACTGTCGATTACCTAACACATACTGCTCTATTCTAATTTATATATTAGGTTTAAGCTAAAAATTAATATATAGCAATAACAATATGTATATCTAACATATGATAATGAATAGTGTATAAAAATACATCAATAAAGGCCACAAACATACACAAAAATAGGGAACCGATCACAAAATAAATCAAAATTTTCAACAATCTATAATATTGATACCATCATCATCGTTGTTGGTCCAGTTGCGTAACTAAAACGATAAATCATTTAACCAGAATGTTTCGATACTTTTCGTTTAAACATTATGCGTAACAGATTATTAATGTATCGAAACAAAGATATATAGTATAAAGAAAGAAAAATTTACACCGTGATTTTTACTGGTTCGATCGAAGTAATAATTCAGTCCCCGAAGCCTCAACCTCAGCCTCAAGCTTTCGTCCTCTATTTTGAAAATCACTTGCCTTACGGGTGGTAATGTAGCACATTTTTTGTTTTCATCGGACCCGACCCCCTAGCAAACCCACTAGAATACAACATCAAGGCGAGCAACTTTTCTCTCCCTAGTACTAAACCTCCCTTAGCTTGTTTTGAGTAACACAACGAATTTTTCTAGCTACACTTGTGAACAACACTTTAAGAGATTAGGAGTTCGAGGTATCAACTCGGTAATTGACTATTTTTCTTCTTGGTTTGGCCTTCCCCAACTCAACTCACGTGTGTTTGTCTCAATGCTTGTGATCTGTATATATAAACTTCAGAGTTGGATCTAGAAGAATCCATCCAGGGACCACTTGGATAGTGGACTTCAGTACAAGATTGTTTTCGAATAACTTGCAGAGGTCCGCGCACAGTTTGTCAATTAATTTGGTTAAATCAATTTCAGCTTGTCCATCATCTTTTCAACCATTTTGAACAGTGTGCTCTGCAATACATCCACGTGTCAGATTATTAGTCGAGCCGTACACTGTGTTTTAGAACATTGTGTCAGGTTGCGTGTGTTAGTCAGATCGTGCGTGTTAGTGCACTTATTCTGTCAAGTCACTACCACATCTACTATACACACTTATCTTACAAAGGAAGCTCCTTCAAACTGATCATGGGTTTTAGGTCCAATATATATTATAGCACAAAGTATCTAAAGTCCAACACACCTAATTTAAGTCCTAAGAAAGTCGTTATCAGTTAAGTGTTCCAAAACAAAGTATTCAGACACATAAGGCTTACAATTTGTTCAGTTTGAATCTTGGGGAAAATTTAAACTCTTCTTAATCTACACACTTAAGGTAGATATTAAAACACATTTGTTATCCTTGAAATCATCATCAAAATATAACTCAATAATTGTCATCATCATGATGACCCCTACCTACTAGATAGGTTCAGCCACACGGATTTACTGTTTTCAATCTTCTTGATACAAAGCATCCGTTATGGTAAGTTGTAACATGACAATGTCCGTACGGATCACTTCGTTCTTAGTTTTTTTCGGTCTTTCCCTTTCCTTATGTCTTCCAACATCGTAAATTACACTTTCTTAACGGGCCTATCTGGCGGTCTCTGTCATAGGTGACCCGTCCAATGTAAACATCACTCCCTCATCTTATCAACCACTGATGTTATCTCGATCTGTCCTTGAATTTCCTCATTTCCTATTTTCACTCTTCAAGTAACATCATGTATCCACCTCAACATACAGATCTTTATTACTGCCATTCTCTGTGCGTGATTCTTCTTCATCGGTCAGCACTTTATCTCGTACAACAAAGCGGGTTTGATCGCGATTTGATAAAATTTACTTTTCAACTTTAAAGTTTTCCTCCGATGACAAAACACCCGAGGTTGCTATCCATTTTTACCAAGTCACGTCAATCCTATCTTTGTCAATCTCTCCATCTTGGATAACAGTTCCCAAGCACTTCAATTTGACTGTCGTATAATCACCTCATCTATCCACCATCACTTGTGAGACACTTTGTTCCTCGTCCTTAAATACACACCTCATATAATTCGTCTTACTCCTACTGATTCAGAGTCCCTTAGTCTCCAAGACTATGCTCCATCTCCTTAACTTACACCTTCTTGAGTCTTATCCATTAAAATAATATCATCCGCAAAGAGCATATACAAAGGTGCTTCCTCCCCCACCTCTCTCCCTATCTTGTCTAGGAGACTAGGACTGATATAAATAAGTACGAGTTCAATGTTGACCTATGGTGTACACCAACAGTGACTGGGAAATCACGAGTGAACCATCCGGCCATCCTAATTCAATCTGCTTATGAAGCACAAATCTTTTACAAACTGAAAAATACCTCGTAAATATGCTTGATTTGTCATCTATTATAATGTTGTGTTTGGGTATGTGTATTGTGCTATTGGTATCAAGACTCTTACAAAGTGTGCCCTCTACTGTCAGACCCCTCGCAGCTGTGAGATTATGGTGGTTTCATGGAGCAGTAGGAATAGTTACGAAATTGACTGAATTAGTCTTATCTGCGCCATTGTTTTGGAGCTTCTTTTTTCTTTTTTGTTGGTTAGGTTATTTGGGGCATCTATTTTTTTTTGTCCCTATGCACATCCTATTGTTCTTTTACTTTAGGTGCAGCATTCCAAAGTTCTTTTTCAAATTTCGATAGGTTTTCTTGTTCACACTTATTTTTATTTGATCTTCTTCCTGTGTGCAGGATGCTGCAAGAACTGCTAACCTGCTTGTACAGTGCTAAACAAAAGCTTACTAACTGCCAGTATTTCATCTCAATGTTATTGACCTCTGGTCATGTGTATATGTCGAATTGCTGCGAAACAGATTTGGTTGGCCATCCACTGGGTCTCGTCTCGTAGATCGCTGATGTTGAACTTACTACCATTACTATCTATCTTTACATGCCACAGTTTGCTTCTTCCTGGGTTCTGTAAATCTGCAAATTGCATGCAATGCACTTTTAAATGCTGGGCATTGAGACACTAATTAATGGATCCAGAGAAGGGTTAAATATTAGAAGATATTTGTTAAATGCTGACTGAAGTAGCCATTGGCCAGTGGCTTACCTTCTATATGGCTTACTGATCGTGCATCATGTGATTGCTTGCTTCAAACATATTTTCTTTTCAATATGGGTTCTGTTTCCAATCGTTTTACACTATATTTGGTTGACATTTGAGAATGAATTCTGTATTTTGAATTGCACCTCCATTCAAATCCGTAGCTATAAATATGTGCATCTGAAAGTGGGAGCACTTCTCTTCGACCGCAAATTTAGAATATTACCTTGTCATAGTGTTTCTGCTGGATTCTCATTTCAAATCTACAAATTTGAAACCTCTCCTACGGCAAGCTCTATGCATCTGGCGGAGCAGGCATGCTTACACCAGATCTCCTCTTAGCCGCAGCGGCCCGCCGTCGTCGTTCACAAACAGCGGAGCTCTCTACCTGCGGCCTCCTTCCTCAGTCAATTGCAAACAACGGAGCTCTCTACCTTGGTTCCCAACCGTTGCTCGTCTCCTTTCCCTTTCCTTTCATTCGATTTCACTCCGCTGAATCTCTGTTCTCCTTTCACTGTGCTTCTCTCCAATCTCCAGCAATTGTGCGGTAAAATTTGATATCAGCGACCATGCCTTCACAGCAGCTCACTTCTACTCTGGCTCTGAAAAGCGTCCAGCAGATGATTATGTCTATATGCTCTGTGACCTTTCCTTTGAGATCGCCAATCAATGCATTGAAATCAAACATAAGAGAGATGAGGTATTATCGCCCAACTCCCATAATCTCCACTGCGTTTTTACAGCCTTATCTCTATCTTCAGAAGGAATTTCGCTCACAGCCAGCCGAGCAGAGGTCTCAAGTTCAGTACCCTTCGTGTTTGTTTGGAATGTATGTGGCTTCAAATCATATGACATTCTATCCTAATCATCTTGCTAATTTTAAATGATACGATGGTCAAATGCAAGTACTCGCCTACCGGTGATATTCCCTCTTCTACTCGCCTACTGGATACCTTTGTTGGACGAAAACTCTAGTCGAAGATGTTCGACTACGCAAATGGATAAATATAATCGCCTTTCTCTGTGACGAAGCAGGTGAGGAAACAAATATGACTAACACATGGATGACAATAACTCCACTACTATTCAATAATAAGCACAATACAATCTGTTTAGGCAAAACCCTAAAGATATATGAAAGCTTAACAAAGATGTTTCTCTCTCATCTCTCTCAAGTGAAACCCTAATTCTTCGGCTTCTCTAGTCGATTTTCTCTCATGTGTCTTAGATGTGCTTTCCAAACATACTATTCAAAAGACATAAAATACCTAAAAAATATATCCTTAAACCAAGCAATCCAACAAATCAAGCAATGGAAACTAATGAGCAACCATGGGTGGTCAACATCAAACTACTCTAATGTCTCAAAAGCTCGTCAACAAACCAAGAGGAACATGCGGAAGCCAAAAGAGACAAAAGAGTCAAACTAGTTCATTACAATGATTCCATCACAAATCCATGTCTAAAAACTAAGAAAGTCTAAAGACAATGCTACAAGAGTCCATGAACCAATAGGAAAATCCTAAGAGGTCGCATCCGTCTCCCGCCGCATCCATCCTAGCTCTCGTCTACTCATCACCTGCGTAGCATTTACTCGGGGTATACACGGGGTGTACGCGCTTTTATTTTTAGATGGGCTTTCGATTCCTTCAGTTCATGGTAGCGTTGATGTGTCAAGGAGCACATCTGGTGCACGTCTGGGTTTTCGTTTCTTAGTAGCATTCGATTCTCTTAATGCTATTGATTTATTCAAAGTTGTCTATGATGGACAGACATCATGCAATTGAGAAGCGGTTTTGATGGCCAAGCTACCTCGTCTAACACTCAGGCGAGGCACGAGCGTCCACTGAGGCCGCTTGGCCCAATCATCCAAGAGGTGCCTCGGGGGGATACTCATGATCCGGCTGTTGATCCGGAGGATGGGACGGGTACCGTTCAGCTTATGCCGGACGAGTACGCTAGGTTCCAGGAGTATCAGAACCTCTCATGTGAGGAGTGGGAGAGATTCTATCAATTACAGAGGTTCGTACAGATGCAAGGACCACCAGCTGTGGGGGCAATGCCTGATGCTGCCTTTGAGAGACCACCACCACCAGTGCAGAGAGCTGCTATAGTAGTACTCTCACCCGACGAGGCCCAGGGGAGATTATTTGACCGTTTTTTGAGTGCCAGACCACCACAGTTCAATGGCGCTCCAGATGTCATTGTAGTCAGCAATTGACTGACGAAGATTAAGGACATTTTGCAAAGGATGGCGTGTGCTCCTGAGCACCGGGTGTCGCATGCCACCTATCAGGTAGAGGACGCTGCCAAGTTCTGGTGGCGAGGGGTGTAGAGATGATTTGAGGCTCGCGGTGAGGAGCCAAACTAGGCTGAGTTTGTGGCAGAGTTTGAGAAGAAGTATTACACTGCGCACATCAGAGCGCAGAAAAAGGTGGAGCTTTTGACACTGAAGCAGGAGACCATGAGGATTCCCGAGCATGAAGTCAGTTCTCTGAATTAAGCCATTTTGCACCTAAGCTTTTGGAGACCGATGAAGACCAGATGTTTCATTTCAAGAGGGGCATTGACCCAGAGCTTCTCGTTCACGTTCGTGCCTACAGATGCACCACACTGGATGAGATGGTTGAGCAGGCTGCATGCCTTGAGGATGCCATGATAGCTGCCAGAGGACCCGGTCAGAAGAGGGCCAAAAATGAGTCAGTTCAGAGTCAGCCTCAGTTTGGGAGCAACGACAACAAGAAGAAGAAGTTTCAGGATCAACCTTCTCAGTCTGGCAGTTCTGGGGGATCTTCTTTCCACCGATGGTTCTGCAAGAGGTGCAATAAGCGTCATTCTAAAGAGTATACGTGTGACGGGAAGCCACTTACCTGTGGCAAGCAGGGTCACATTTCCCTCATGTACTAGAGTGGAGGCAGACAGCAGAGTCAGGCAGGCTCACAGAGTTTTCAGTGGCAGTCTTCCTCTCACCAGCAGAGTTCGGGGAAGCAGCAGCAACAGCCAGTAGCTTCATAGGTTGGTTCTGTTCAGAGATCGACACAGCCAGGACCGCCTTCAGCCAACTAGAAGGGCAAGGGAGTGTCAGCTGAGACTTCTCCTTCAGTCGTGCAAGGTATCCTTTCTATTTGTTCAGTTCCTGCACGTGTCTTGTTCGATTCGGGTGTCACTCGCTCTCTTGCATCACCCACATTCTTGAGTTCCATTTCTGTTCCATTGAGTAAGCTACATGTGGGTATGTTAGTCTCCACACCAGTTGGGTCGTCTATTGAGTTGCATCATGTGTGTCTGGGTTGTGATGTCATGATTTGTAGTAGAGTCTTCCCTGCTGATTTTATTGCATCAGATGTCATTGGCTTTGATGTGATTTTGGGGATGGACTGGTTAGCAAGACATGAGGCTAGGCAAGATTGTCATGGCAAGAGAGTCCTTTTTGCTTTGTCAGACGGGTCAGAGATTGTGTTTGAGGGCGACAGGAAGATGTTTCCTTCTGGTTTGGTGTCCTGTATTCAAGCCCAGAAGATGTTGAGAAAGAGATGTGAAGGCTTCCTAGCTTACGTGGTTGAGACTGACCGAACCGAGCAGAAGCTGGAAGACATCCCAGTTGTGAATGAGTTCCCGGATGTGTTCCCTGAGGATCTTCCCGGTATTCCACCTGATAGGAAAGTTGAATTTGTCATTGACTTAGTGCCCGACACCAGGCTTATTTCAAAGGCACCCTACAGAATGGTGAAAATATCTGCTCTAATCTCAGCAAATCTGCCTTCACACAAAGCATTAGTAAAAATATCTTCCAACTGATTCTCAGTAGAGATATACTCCACTTTGATGGTTCCTTTCTCAACATGATCTCTGATGAAGTGATGTCTCACATCAATGTGCTTTGTCCTTGAGTGCAATACTGGATTCTGACTGATTTCTATTGCACTTGTGTTGTCACACAAAATGGGAATTTTCTTCTCTTCAATCCCATAATCCATCAATTGATGCTTGATCCAAAGCACTTGTGCACAACAGCTTCCAGCAGCAACATACTCAACTTCAGCAGTTGATGTTGCTATGGAAGTTTGCTTCTTGCTGAACCAAGAGATCAATCTACTTCCCAAGAATTGACAAGTACCTGATGTACTCTTCCTGTCAACTTTGCATCCAGGAAAATCTGAATCTGAAAAACCAACAAGCTGAAATCCTTCATCTCTTGGATACCATAGATTAATGTCTTGAGTACCCTTGAGATACTTCAAAATCCTCTTAGCAACCTTCAAATGACTCTCCTTGGGGCATGCTTGAAATCTTGCACAAACTCCTACAGCAAATGAGATGTCTGGCCTGCTTGCAGTCAAGTACAAGAGGGATCTAATCAATCCTCTATACTTTGTTTGATCAACATCCTTGCCTTCTACATCCTTGTCCAAGCTTACTCCAACACTCATTGGAGTAGGAGATGATGTGTTGCTTTCCATTCCAAATTTCTTTATCAAATCCCTAGCATACTTGTCTTGGTTGATAAAGATGTCATTTTCTATTTGCCTCACTTGAAGCCCTATAAAATAGTTGAGTTCTCCCATCATGCTCATCTGAAATTTTCTCTTCATCAAATCTGCAAACTTCTGACAAAGCTTCTCATTTTCTGATCCAAAGATGATGTCATCCACATACACTTGAACCAACAGTGTATTTTCTCCATCCTGAATTCTAAACAAAGTCTTGTCAATGGTTTCTTTCTTGAATCCATTGTCCACCAAGAACTATGACAATGTTTCATACCAAGCTCTAGGTGCTTGCTTTAAACCATACAAGGCCTTCTTCAATCTGAAAACATTATTTTCTTTGCCCTTGATCTCAAATCCTGGTGGCTGCTCCACATACACTTCTTCTTCAAGCAATCCATTCAAAAATGCACACTTGACATCCATTTAATAGACCTTGAAGTTCTTGTGGGCAGCAAAGGCAAGAAACAATCTGATGGCTTCCAATCTTGCCACTGGTGCATAGGTCTCATCAAAGTCAATCCCTTCTTGTTGTGAGTACTCTTGTGCAACCAGCCTTGCCTTGTTCCTGGCAATCATTCCATTCTCATCCATCTTTCTAAAAACCCACTTTGTCCCTACCACATTTTTGGACTTGGGCCTAGAAATAAGTTCCCAAACTTGATTCCTTTCAAACACATTCAGCTCTTCCTGCATGGCAATGATCCAATTTGCATCTGCCAATGCATCTTCTGCAACCTTGGGTTCCATTTGTAATAAGAAGCATGCAAGCATAGTGTCTAACTGTCTCCTAGTTCTCACACCAGCTCCCAAGTTTCCAATCACAAGCTCAGCTGGATGATCACTGAGCCATCTCAAATCTGGTTGGTTCATTGGTGCAATCACTTGTTCTTCATCTTCATGAGCTGCTGGAACATCTTCCACCACAGCTTCCTGATCTGCTGCATCTTCATGAAGTTCTTCATCATCTTCATGCTGATCTCCATCCTCAATTGCTCTCACCTTAGGAATCTCAGCATCAACATATTGTGGATCATCAACTTTCTTTAAATCAGAAATCTTCATCTTCTCAGCTTGTGCAACAAGTCTGTCTACAACATCTTCAGCTCCTCCAGAAAAATGTGGTTCATCAAAGACAACATGAACTGATTCTTTAATGACCATGGTTCGCTTGTTGAGAACCCTAAAAGCCTTACTCACACTTGAGTAGCCCATGAAAATCCCTTCATCAGCTTTTGCATCAAAAGTCCTTAGTTGGTCCTTTCCATTGTTGTGAATGAAACACTTTCCTCCAAAAATGTGAAAGTGGCCAATGCTTGGCTTCCTTCTATTCCACAACTCATAAGGTGTTACTCCATGCACCTTATTGATCACTGTCCTGTTCTGAGTGTAACAGGCAGTATTGA
>JAOWBR010168748.1:0-11561 GCA_028571145.1 Dionaea muscipula
AAAAAGGGGGAAAGAAGAAAAAGAGTCCCGAGAAATGAAGGGGTCGAGGCCTATTTATAAGCAAGGGAGGAGAGAGAAAACTGAGCGTGCGGGTCGATACCGAGCGGGTAACCAGGCAAGTTACCGAGCGATGCACACCGAGCGTAACATACCGGGCGTGTTACCGAGGGTAACATACCGGGCGTGTTACCGAGGGTGGTTCTGGATCGGAAAAATTCGGGAGGTCCGTTTGAGCTCGTTTGAGCACCGATTGACGAACGATTTGCGCCCACGCGCTCGTGGGAAGATGGGGAATCATCCAAGATGGGTTCGGTCGGGTTTGGTCGTGGTTGACCGAGTTTGGCCATGGTTTGACCTAGGTTTGACCAAGGGCTCAGGTTCAGTCGGGTCAGGCCGAACGATCCAATCTCGGACCCTTTGGCCACGTGTCTAAAAAGGGAAAATCCCCCTATATCAACGAGGAACGTGACACATCTCTTCACTAGTTAGTTGACACATGGCTCCACTCGTTACACGATACCTCGCGGACTGGAGGGGTAAAATAAGAACTTCATGTGAAGTATTCCCCTATAAATACCCCCTAACCCTCCAAGGTATGATTCATTCTAAACATTCAGGTCTCACCAATTTTCAGCATTCTCTTAAGATTTTCGATCTTTCAAGAGCCCACACTAATTTTAGCATCGGAGAGGGATCCCGAGCAACATCCTCGGATCCTGTGTGACGAGCTGTCTTTGTACAGATCACAGGATTCACAACTAATGCGACCTGAAGAACAGGATTTGACTGATTTGACAGCTTGTGACATAAGCTTGACGCACAAGACAACAACCGAATTTTCAACCGTTATCATTTGGCGTTGTTTGTGGGAACTTCCGAATTAAACAGCTAGTACACCTAGCATGGGAGATCGGCAAGTTCAGGTTCACCAGTTATGGGTTAACGATAATGAGTCCCAGGATCGTCTTCCTGGGATCATTGGCGACCTCCATCCCCGTGAGGGTCTGGAAGATCTACGGACTCCACCTCGAAATCCACAGCCTGCAAGACACAACCAGGGGTAGGTTCCTGCTCCTGGGATAAGGGATCATAATGCTGAAATTGATTCCCTTAGGGATCAGATTTTACGGATGTCAGAGGTGCAACAGCAGATGTTGCAACTGCTACAGAGGCAACCCGTCATCCCACCTAGTCAGCCCGCAGAGCCCCAGGGGGCTGGATTGGAGTCCTGTGCATCATCTGTCCAGGGATCAGTTATGAGGGATGAGGAGGTGCTTCCCATCCATGACCCTCAAGTAGGGTATTCAGAGATTGAGAAGCGGATTCTTCAGCGGGTAATCCTTGATTCCGAGGATAACCCCAATGCCAATGGACCACTGATCCAGGCCATGTACACACAACCCATGTCGGACCAGTTCCGTATGCCAGTTCTGGATTTATATGATGGGTCCACAGATCCGGATGATCATCTTGGCACCTATGTGACAAAGATGCGCCTTCTCAACTATAGTAACGTGGTGCTCTGTCGAGCCTTTTCCACCACATTAAAAGGCGCAGCTCGCTTATGGTACGGAACTTTGCGTCCTGGGACCATTGAAAGCTTCAGATAGCTCACAGTCTTTCCTCTCACATTTTGCGAGCTCAGCAATCACTAGGAGCACAACGCCGAGTTTGTTCCACATTAAGCAGCAACCTGACGAGTCGCTGCGTACTTTTATGGCCCACTTTAACTCAACCTACATCTCTATCCCAGGGATTAACGAGGGCGTAACACTTGCGACAGTCTTACATGGGGTTCAACCGGGGCAGGTTTTTTATAGTCTCTCACTTGCTCCACCGGCTAACTATACTAATATGTTAGGCCGGGTTCGATCCTTCATTCGATTGGAGGACTTAGCTTGAGGATAGCACGAGCTGAGTATGGCGACCTCTGTGGTTGCATTTATTGCCTCCAAGGCTCCTCAGTTTGACAAGAAGTATGAAAAGAGTGGTTTTAAGTCCAAAGCTCTGTCATTCGGAGGAAACAAGGGAAGCATGGATAGTACTGCACGGCGCGATCGACCAGTATCGCGCTCTCAGAATTATGTGCCCCTCAACACCAGTCGGGAGCAGATCCTAGCTATTGAGATATCGTAATTTGAGAATCCATTTAGGTTGACCTCTCCAGCAACCAAGCGCAACAAAGATAAATGGTGTTTATTCCATAAAGATCATGGTCATGATATCGAGCACTGCTGGGATTTTGAGAGACCAGATTGAGGCTCTAATCAGAAGAGGAAGTCTCCAGAAGTATACGTAGACAAAGGACAACTGTAAGTCCAATCCTAACAAGCGAGGAAGAGATGATAGGAGTCCTAGTCTTGACAAATCCTCAGATCCTTCCTCAGGCTTTTCTGATGGCAAGTATCGCGGAAGGAAGCCGAATGGTCTTGCCTCGGTGAACATCATTTGTGGGAGGACCGCTAGTGGAGGTGATAGCAATAAGCAACGAAAGCGTTATGCATGACAAAACCTTGTTGGCTATATCTCAAGAAAGGAAGAGATGGGAGAATCCTCTTCGGGAGCAGTCCTATCAATTTCCTTTGCCGATTCTGCAGGGATTCGTTTTCCACATCAAGATGCAACAGTCATCTCTATAGTACTCTGTAATGCTAACATTTGCAAGATTTTGGTCGATAATGGAAGTTCTGTCGACTATTTATTCTTCCATGCTTTTCAACAACTGCGTCAGGTGGTGAACATGGAGGAATATCCTCTTAGTCCAATTGCAACGCCTTTATCTGGATTTACTGGTTCCACTGTGAAGGCACTTGGTGAGGTGACCCTTCCCGCAGTCTTTGGTGATACGGACGTCACGAAGGAGCATCGGATTAAGTGGTTGTTGGTGGATATACCGTCAGCCTTCAATGCCATTCTAGGCAGACCCACCTAAATTTCTTTGCAGATAGCTCTCTCTCCATGTTACCTACTTATGAAATTCCCGGTAGGAAGTCAGGTCGGGATATGTTTTGGAGACTAGGAGTCAGCTCGTGAATGTTATGTCATTGCGTTGTCCATGTCCTCTTAATTTGCGGGGTTGGAACCAGACTGCCGACCTGCGGGTTGCGACCTAAGGCCTCAGCCCGAACATCTGCTTACCACTTTTGAATAACCTTCTGTAGATGGCGACAGACCGGAACCTATGGAGAAATTGATACTCTTTCGTCTGGTTGCAACTGAGCCCGATTCTGAGCTTCAGCTTAGCGGGTTGATAAACCCTCAGGTACGGGATTGTATGGAACAGTTTTTGCGATCCAATGTGGATGTCTTTGCATGGTCAACTTCGACCATGCCAGGAATCCCCAGGGAGGTCGCAGAGCACAACTTGGGCGTTGATTCCAGTGCAAAGCCTGTCAAGCAGATAAGAGAAGGTTCACTTCGGCCATAAATCAAGTCGTATAGGATTCTGCTGATCAACTCCTTGCGTCCAGAGTCATACGAGAAGTATGCTATCCGGATTGGCTTGCCAATCCCGTCATTGTCAAGAAGGCTAACGATAAGTGGCTGATGTGTGTGGATTTCACTGACCTCAATAAAGCTTGCCCAAATGATAGCTATCCCCTTCCGGACATCGATCTGCTGGTTGATGCTACCTCAGGATATGGCTTGCTCAGCTTTCTAGATGCCTACTCAGGGTACCATCAAATTCACATGCGTAAAGCAAACGAGGAGAAGACCTCCTTTATCACACATGCTGGCACCTATTGTTATACTCGTATGCTATTCGGCTTAAAGAATGCAGGTGCCACGTATCAACTCCTTGTCAATCGCATGTTCAAGCCGCTGTTAGGCTCGGTTATAGAGGTATATGTTGATGATACTCTTGTTAAGTGTGAAGAGGCTGCAGGTTATGTTTCAGCATTGGCACAAACGTTCGCCGTACTACACACTTATGGAATGAAGCTCAATCTAAAGGAGTGCGTATTCGGCGTTACGTTCGGAACGTTTCTAGGCTTTGTGGTATCAAAGCCTGATATTGAGCACAACCCTGCATAGCTAATGGCTATCCGGGAGATGCAACCTCCACATACTGTCCGAGATGTACAGAAGCTAGTTGGTCGTATTGTGGTACTTAGCCAATTTGTCTTTAAGTCAGCCGAGAAGGGGTTACCATTCTTCCGCATTCTCCGAAATCCAAATAATTTTGAGTGGACTGCAGCTTATCAAGCAGCTTTTGAGGAGCTTAAGGCATATCTTAGCTCTCCTCCACTTTTGTCCAAACCACTGCAAGGGGAACGACTGATGATGTATCTCGCCATTTCCTCATTTGCAGCCAGTTCTGTCATAGTGCGAAAAGCTGACAACGATCAACTTCTAGTATTTTACACTAGCAAGGTTCTTCATGGAGCTGAGGAGCGTTATCCATTACCAGACAAATTGGCTCTTGCCTTGGTTACGACATCTCGCTGTCTACGACCATACTTTTTGTCACATCCCATAACCATTTTGACTGATCGGCCACTCCACCAGATTTTATATCGCCCTGAAGTTTTCGGACGATTAGTGAAGTGGGCCGTGGAACTCAGCCAATACGACCTTACTTATCATCCACGCCTTGCGATCAAGGGACAAGCTTTGGAAGACTTTATGGTCGAATGTACAGGTTTCTTTGTTCGATCACCTATCAGCGTTCCTTGGGTTTTACATGTGGATGGATCTTCTACCAAGGGTAAAGATGGAGCCGGTCTCGTTTTAACTAACCTTGAGGGGGGGTAGTGGTGAAGTATGCCTTTTGCTTCGAATTTACACTTACAAACAACGAGGCCGAGTATGAGGCACTTATTGCTGGTTTAAAGCTCGCCTCAGAGTTGGAAATTTCTTCCCTTCACATTTTTTCTGATTCTCAACTCATAGTCAGCCAGGTGAATAGAGAGTTTCAGACGAAAAAATCAACTATGGAACAGTACAAGGAGTTAGTCCAATAGCTGATTACTAAGTTCGACTCCGTTGAGGTCCTCAAGATTCCTAGGTCACAAAATGAGCGAGCTTATGCGCTTTCTCGCCTAGAGATAGGCCACGCTTGTTTTGAGCGGATCCACTTTGTTGAGCGAATGACACAAAGGAGTATCCAGCCTGAGGAAGAAGACTGGAGAGCTCCAATTGTGGATGACCTTCTTACAGGTCAGAGTATCAATGTCAAATTTCGAAGATTAGCTGCAAGTTTTCACGTCATCAATGGTAGGTTGTATAGGAGGCTCTTCCAACATCCATGTGCCCGATGTCTGGGAAAGGCAGAAGCAGAGTGTGTGCTTCGTGAGATCCATGAAGGTGCCTGGGGGGACATCAGGCGTGAAGTATACTAGCGCATAAGGCACGTCGACAAGGTTATTATTGGCCAAACATGACTCAAGAGGCCTCAGCCTTTGCTCGACAGTGTGTGGCATGTCAAAAACATGCATGCCATATACAAATTCCTGCAGTGCCTATGACCCCGATTCTCAGTCCTTGTCCATTTGCCACTTGGGGGATTGACATTCAAGGTCCTTATCCACCTGCTTCCGGAGGAAAGAAGTTCTTAATTGTGGCAATTGATTACTTCACCAAATGGGTCGAGGTAGAGCCCGTCACCCACATCACAGGAAGAGAGGTAGAGCTGTTCCTTTGGCGAAATATTATACGTCGCTTCGGCGTTCCACGAGTCATCATCTCTGATAATGGTACCCAGTTTGAGGACCAGAGATTTCAGAGGCTTTGCGAGGAGTATGAAATTTCACATCGTTTTGCTTCTGTTGCCTACCCTCGGTACAACGGACAAATAGAAGTGACAAACCGGACCATCCTCGACGGCTTAAAGGCGCGAGTGACTCTGAGCAGAGCAGAATGGGTAGAGGAACTTCCGACAATCCTATGGGCATATCGGATGACTCCTAGAGCTTACACAAGGGAAACACCCTTCAACCTCACCTTTGGAACGGAGGTCGTGGTACCAGTTGAGATTGACCTTCATTCTTTAAGAGTTGACACATACTCACCTGAATTAAATGATCAAGGCCTAAGACAGAATCTCGACCAACTTGAAGAATTGCACAATATAGCAGCAATCCGAATGGCAACCTACAAACAGTGTTCTGTTCAATTCTTCAACAAACGAGTCAAAGGGAGCCAGTTCCTGGTTGGAGATCTCGTTCTACGGGACGCCAGGTTCGAAGATCCAAGAACGACTGTTGGAAAGCTCTCCGTGAATTGGGACGGACCCTATAGTGTAATAGAGGTCATATGTCCAGGCACCTATTGTCTTGAAGACCTAGATGGAAGGACTATCTCATGAACCTGGAATGTACAACATCTTAGAAAGTTCTATTAATAGATTGTAATATGTAGGCTACGTTTGTTAGCCTTTGAATATATACAGTTGATGAATTCTTGAATCAAGAAAATACACCATGGACTGAGTTCGAAGGGGTTTCCCGGGTGCATAATAGTAAGTACCCGAAGGCTAAGAACACATGTGTAAGAAGGCAGCTCAAATGGTGCAAGAACACCAGGCTGGTCCTATACGCTTTGTGAAATAGCATTTGAAATCATAATATGCAATAGCTCTATTGGTGTAAGAATACCAGGCTATCTACACATGTAACTATGATATGCATGATGTGAAATGGTTGTGACTTGACCAAGACCATGTCTTCTGAGCCTGCAGATCGCTCCCCTGTAACTTCATTAGGTGTAGAAAAGGCAGCTGATCCTTCTAAAGAAGGAGATGATGCTCCTCTTAATGTAGATAGTTAGGCATGTACCCTTGTACCTCTTTTGCAGTAATATCAATGATAAAAAGAACTTCTGATTCACCTGTGTTCTTAATTTCCTCGTATACATCTTTATTCATGTGCGTTCTTGGTCTCTTACATGTTTAAAAATAATGACCTATGGCGGAGGGAAGATCTATGTACAGAAGAACACTTATATGCCGCCAAAGTGTCCATGTATGAGGTCGCTCGCCCAATTGGGGAGCTTTTGTCCGCCATTCCTTTGGAGACCTCTTCTCGAAGATGAAAGACGTCGTAGCGGGTAAAGAAGTCCGCACCTCACACGTCGCGTAGGTTGCATAGGTCATCGTCTCCCATTAACTCTGATGAAGAGTCCTCGATCTTCCGTGAAGCTATGGCCGACCTAGAAGTAGAGGATGCACTCGGCGGATTGAATGACTCAGAGGAGGATGAGGACCAACGGATGAAGGCCGCGTTCGGGCCTGATGACGAGTCCCTAGGTCGTAAATAGCACAGTTCTAAGTTAGCTCGCAGTTCACTACTTTTGCTATTTGACTTTGCTGACTCCTTGTTTCACCCTATAGAGATGGCTCCTCCAAAGAAGGACCATACGTTTGGAAAGAGGAAGAAAGACGAGACTGCCAAAGGTGACCACCAGATTCCCCCTCCAAAACGCTCTAAGCCAATTCACAAGTCCAATGAGGTAACTCTGGGAAGACTTTCTGCCATCCTCGTGTATGCATTCTCTTCCTCTGCCGATCGAGCAGTTGTGAACAGGTTGTAAGATCGGAGGAGTTTAAAAGAAGATCGCCCTCGAGATGACATTATATACTGTACTCAGGTTATCGATATTTTGGGGGATCTTCTCCTCGTCATGTTCAAAGGGCGACGAGGTTTGACGTACTCCCCTCTGGGATGAAAGACAAGGGGATCCACCTTGGAGAACACACTCTCTTAGGAGGGCGTTCCCTAATGGGAGGTCGCATTGAGTCTAGAGGTCGCTCAAGCTCTGGAGGTCGCATGCCGCTAGACTTGGGAAAGTGTGCATTTGGATCCTTGTCCCTGGCTCCTCCTTCAATCCCACGGAACTTGATCTTCAACCCTGCTCCATATATTGGGAACCTGCCAGAGGTTGGCAAGGGCTTGGATGTCAGTGATGCAAATGCGGTGGCCGCAACCCAAGCTCCTCCGAGCTCCGATATAGGAGTGACTCAGGGAAGTGGAGGTTGGAGTGGCTGGCCACTGATGCCCTTCTCCATCACTCAAGGGTAAAACCCCTTTCTTCAGAATCTCTGTTCCATTGTATTTCCTTGTCTAATATTCTGTGACATAGGGGACCTCCGCAACTCATTATTTGGCACGTGCGGCCTTTGAACTGGAAGCGAAGCTCGGCAAGGAGAGGCAGCGAGCTAACAAAGCCCAGCGCGTTCATGAGCGTCAACTTAAAGTTGAGTTTGCGGCTCGAAGCCGATATGGAGAAGAAGTGTGCAAAGATGGAGGACTCCATGAAGAAACATGCAGATAAGATCAAGAAGCTGGAGTCAGACTCGGTCAAGCAAGAACAGAAGATCGCCACCCTCGAGAGCTCGCTTAAAGAGGAGAAGGAAGCAACAGCTCATTGGGAGAAGGAGGCAGGGAAGACCCGATCCGCCCTTTCCGATGTGAAGCAGACGTGTGTGGATGAGTACCTAGAGTCTGAAGCCTATGATGACACTATGCATGAGAGAGCTCGTCCTGGCTACAAACTTGGCTATCACGCTTGTGTGGAAGCGGTGATGTGTAAGCTTGAGGCCGCCACGGCTGCTGAGACCGCTCCCCTACTTTCCTAGAGGTCGCTATGGTTAGAGAGTGATCCAAAGTTTGTAGATATTGAGGTGGACTTACAGGGCTGCCTTCTTTCGAGCAGAACACCCAGGTCTCCCTGATGTTGCACTGGATCTGCCCTCAGACACAGAGATCGAAGAGGGGCAGGTTGCAGATCGCAGGGGTGATGTGCAAACAATGGATCCTGCTGCCAACCCTAATTATTTTTTATTCGAGTCTCCAAAAGTTGGATGATGTTGTTCTCATGGTTAGTCTTCGAGATCTTGTCCTTATTCCTACCGGAGTCCGCACAAAGACACATGGCGGGTTGGTTGACCACATTTGCGTCCCCATCCACCTAGCACCATCGGCTGCGCCAATTATGAACTTTCCCGAGGATCTCAGAGATGAACTTTCTGTTGGCCCTCAGAGATAGGTAATAAAAGCCCCGAGGCTCATGGGTATTATTTGCTTTGATGATGAAGAATAATAAAAAACGGCGATAGAAGGCGGGGTATCGAGCTCCGCACAAATCACAACGAAAGAAGACAAGTACATCCACGAGATAGGCGTAAACTGAAACGAAGATATCCTATCAAAGCTATAAATCTCTGAAAAAAGGGATGAAGAGGATAGCGGTGACCAGCCTTTATGGATTCCTAAAAAATAGGTATGCCACCAGCGTGAAAATCCTGGCTAAAGGTTTCCGAAGATTGGGGCAACGTAAAAATGTATAAAGGCATTTGATAGATGGTCATCGCTTCATTGATCTCATCCAAGGTCAGTAACGACGTACAGGACCTAGCACATCCCTCTACTGGACGCGGTAGTGGGCGAGCTGCGATCTCAATCGAGTTCGATTCAGATTTTGACTTAGACTTTGATTTAGCAAGACTTGAAGTCGATATAAGTAAAAGGTTGAGTTCGAAGAGACGACCTGCGAGTAGTGTTAAAGTAATGAAGGCTGTAGCGACCTTATTGACCTCTGCGACCTGTGAGAGTTGTGCGACCTGAAATTTTTACTACCAACGGTGAAAAATGGAGTGCTAGGAGACGACTATTTATAGGCAGAGGAGGGAGACGAAGGGTCACAGCTCAAGTGTTGGATCATCGACATGTGTCACCGTCATTAGCAAGACAATCCAGACCGTCAACACAAAGCTTCCTCAGCAAGCTTCGCAAAAAACCGAGATGAACCCCCAAACCCGGTCCGCCAGTAGGTCGGTCTAAGGTTGATTTGCCCCCGACAATCCGTGTCTTAGCCCGTAGATCGCGGATCTCACATCGTACTCTATGCACGGGGCTAGTTGATCTCTTCGTAGGCCACTAATCGCATCTCAAGGAGATCGCAGATCGCACATCGTGCTCTGCGCAAACGATCGATATCTAGGGGACATCACTTCCTTGATCCCGAAGGTCGTAGATAGGAAACAAATTTTGCTAAAGATAGTACTTCATCAGCGAAGATCTGGGGAACATCCCAAATTCCGCAGATCGTCAGGAATAAAATGTCATGGTCAAAAGCTTAAAAAGCTCTATGTTGATTCATATTTACATCAAATAGAGCCTGGGGGACGAATGATAACAGGGGAAAATAACCCTATTTTTATTAAACAGTAAGCAACTTTATAGGTCAGTTGTACTGCTCAGGGTGGACCCCGCGTCCGGAACATTCCAGACCATAGACCGCAGGTCGACACGTGTCACCACTGGTTGTTTAACACGTGGCATCACTAGGAACGTGACACATCTCTTTATTAGTTAGTTGACACATGACTCCACTCGTTGCACGACACCTCACGGACCGGAGGGGTAAAATAAGAACTTCATGTGAAGTATTCCCTTATAAATAACCCCTAACCCTCCAAGGTATGATTCATTCTAAACATTCAGATCTCACCAATTTTCAGCATTCTCTTATGATTTTCTATCTATCAAGAGCCCGCACTGACTTTAGCATCGGAGAGGGATCCCGAGCAACATACTTGGACCTGACGAGCTATCTTTGTGTAGATCACAGGATTCACGACTAAGTGACCTGTGACCTGAAGAACATGATTTGACTGATTTGACAGCTTATGACGTAAGCTTGACGCACAAGACGACAACGAGATTTTGAACCGTTATCAAGGTCTATAAAAGAGTAGGCGAGGTGACTTGAGGCGAGGCGAGCGCTTTTTGCATGCGAGGCCAGATTTCTAAAAAAGTAAGTAGAATATACTTCATAGGATAACTAAGACACCCATTATAAAAGATAGTAGAATTTAGAAGATAAAATCACAACATATTACCATGAGTTGTCTAACCATGCCATAAAAATAACTAAACAAAATAGTTCAAGTTCAGCAAAACAATAAGAGCCAAAGATCAAAGTTTTAAGCAAAACATAACACATGCATGTCTAGTCTATCATAAAAGCATCTTCTTTGTCATCAAATGCAACTCCAGTTTCTTTATCCTCGTTTGACTTGTATGCATCCACATCCTGCTCTTCTTCATCATGTAAAGCACGATCTTGATCTTCCCATTTTTTTTGGTTATGTACTGTTCTGTTTATAATAGTAATAGTTTTGGGTTGAGTATTGTTTCTATTTATAATAGAAATTGTGCACATGCGTTTAAACATAGCGGAGTATTTAAAAGAATTTGCCTAGCCTATCGCCTCGCTCGCCTCGCGCCTAGTTGTTCGTCTCACCTCGCCTCGGTGCAGATAGCCTCGCTTTAGTCGTCTGAGGCGACGAGGGCTCGTCTCGCTTCGCTTTTCGTCTCGGCGCGCTTTTCAATCACTGGATGGATGGTAGTATGACTTCTGATTAATAAGAGTAACACGAAGTATAAGAAGTGTACTTTTAGCGGTGATGAGCTGGAGGTCTCAAAAGTGGTGGTGGATGGATAGGGTGTTCGTAGGACGAATAAGTTTAAATATTTAGGTTCTCTTAACTAGAATGATGGAGAGATTGATAAAGATGTAACAAACAAAATTAATGTGGGTGGCAAAAGTGAAGGGACGTC
>JAOWBR010168770.1:0-11560 GCA_028571145.1 Dionaea muscipula
TCATGAAAAATGGAGACCATCGACTACCATATTGTTAAGATTGGATTTATTTTGGAGACACGGTGCAAGTTTGGTACGACTTTGGATTAAACCTTTAAAGTTATGTCTTAACCATGGTTAACTGACCATGGTTAATCTCTATTAGCAAGTCACACGGCTGAGTTGGGGAGTCAAACCAGCTGCTCCTATACAGATAATGTTGACCATTCAAAGTTATGGATATGCTTGAAAGCATGAGTCATGCTAAATAGTGTAAGAGAAGGACACCTCCTCCTTGCTTGTAGACTTAGGCTTGAAGTTGCTTTTCTGATTTTAGACAAAAGCAGAACCTAAAGGGACAGAAGAAAGAAAAGGCAAGGGCAGAGGAAAAGAAAGGAAAGGGAAAGAAAGAAAAGAAAGGGAAAGAAGAAGAAGGAAGAAGAAAAGTGAGGGATTTTACCTAGGTTCTTAGTCTCCTTGTTGTGTGAGCTAGTAAGGCACTTGGAGAAGCTTCAACTTTCCATTTCCAGATTCACTAAGGTGAGGATATGGTTTGTGTTGATGATACTTTGAAGTTATAATGGATTGGAAACAAGTTATGAATGAAAACTATGCTTTTCATGCTTTTATGGATTTTTCCATTATGAAAAGGATGATATAGCTGCTGTTTTAGCTTGGACATAGCTTGAGTATGCTAGTTTCATGCAGTATGACATGAATCAGAAGCTAGATGATGCTTGATGATGAGGAATTGAGTTTTGGCATGTTAAAAATCTAGGTCAATGAGTTTATTGAATTTCATGATTTTTCGTATGGCTAGATTATGAAATGGATGTTAATTCAGCTCATGGAAGGTCCTTATAGGTTGTATACATGTTTTATGATGTGTCTACAAGGTTAGAATGGAGTTTGGGTGAAGTTTACATGGTTTTCGATCATTAAGAAGGCTGCAGAATGTTGCAGCAGGAGTTGGGGACGTCTCCGAAGACGTCCCCCACTGAAGGATTTGCAAAAATGGCCTGGAGACGTCTCCAACTGTAGGACAGAACTGTTTTAGTCTGTTTGACCATTTTCGAGTCCGAATTTGGAAAAGGTTAAAGAACGAAAGTTGTAGATCTCGATCTCTACTGTAACTAGCGAGTTGGATCACCCAAAGCGGACATCGTATGAGAAGGTTATGCTCGTTTTACAAAAAGGTGTCGAAAGGGGGATTTAATGGACCGTTTTGGTTTTCTTGAGTCCTAATCTTGAAGATTGAGCCTAGGGACATGGGAGATGTTTGGGACATGTATTTTATGATATTTGAGACTTGTTTAAGGATCCTTATTTGGGATTTAAGTCAAGCATAGGTTATTTACCTATGGAAGTATTTAGGCATATGTCTAATTATGCTTTATGAATATGACTCAGGATTCGACGACAAGCTACGCTCAGACTCGTGAGCTATCTTGTGACCTATATATCTGCGTTTTCCAGGTAAGGAGTAGTAGCCTTTCGGGATTTCCATGTGGACTTCCCATCGACCTACGGGTCAAGACCGGGCCTAAGTTATGGAAGCATGTCACTTGTTTTCCATTTACATATAAGGCATGACGTGTGATAGGTTGTCTCTGCATTCATATGTTGTCTCTGCATAATTGACATATAATATGTTGTCTCTGCATAAACAGACTAAATAACGTACTAGACACGATATGGTTTAAGTCCCTGGAATATTCTCTTTTAAAGGGTGAAATGACTGACCTTTCTGAGGGTGACCACGACCACCTTCGATTGTAACAACGCCCATACGTTTCTCCGCTAGCTACGGGGAACTAGGACGGTATATAAGCTTCTGGTGACTGTACATTATCTCTGGTCGTCGCCATGCCAGGATGTACGCCAGTAGGTGGGGGACCCCTTGTCTTAGTTACAGGCTATGGCAGACCATGTCTCTCATGATCGTCTATTGACTAGACATAAAGAATAATATGACGCTGTCGCCGTCTCAAAGAATAAACATAAGAGGCTGTCGCCGTCTCTTGAGGCTGTCACTGTCTCCTGTCATTCATCCTATAAGCTGAACATGATTGTCATTCATTCTCTTATAAGGCATGCTAGACTAAAGACTTATACATGAATATATGTATGTTTATATAATGGACCCTCTACCCTTACTCAGCCTAGTCGGCTGACAGTGCTTCACTGTGGGTTCCGGTACCCAAGACTTTTGACTGGATGGATATCGAGGATGGGACGACGCACGCCTCTAGGATTGTCTACTTGTCTTTGTGTTGTGTCAAAACACTCGTCTATGCTTGTATAATGACTGAAAGACTTCCACTGTGGTAATGACATAATGCCCGTATGGCATACTTCCTGACTCTGGGATGACCTATATATATTTGACTGCCTCTGTCATCTGGTTTTTATTACATGCTAGCATTATGCTTGATAAACTTGTCCGGACCCATAGGCTTTAATGACCCGTGGACCGATTCTGCGGGTTATCACTGGTTTCACCCAGGTTGGGGTGTTACACATGTACCTAAGGATGAACGGTCCAAGCTTGATAAGAAATCAATGAAGTGTGTGTTTCTTGGGTATGGATTAGATGAGTCTGGTTACCGTTTGTATGATCTAGAGGGGCACAAGAACATCCGAAGTAGAGATGTTATCTTCAATGAAGATCAGATGTGTGCGGAGCCAGAAGAGCAGACAGGAAAGAGTAAGGCTGAAGGGCCTCCGACGTTAGAAGAACCTGTGTCTCTGAAGCCATTGAATCAGACGGAGGAGCCGGTCACGTCTGATCCCCAAGAAAAGATAGATACTGAGGCAGTACCACCAGTGCAGACTGCACCGTCTATGTCTGAAATACCCAGACGGTCAAGGCGTGTACGGAAGATCCCCAGAAGGTATCCAGAACCAGACGTTGTGATAACAACTGATGAGGGGGAGCCCGAGTCCTATGAAGAAGCCTTGGATGATGTTGATAAGGCTAAGTTGCTAGAATCCATGGACGATGAGATGAGATCTCTCATTGATAATGGTACGTTTGAACTTGTTGAGTTGCCTAAAGGCAGGAAAGCTCTGAAGAACAAGTGGGTCTATCGTATCAAGTCTAGTGAACTAGACGTGGGACTAAGATATAAGGCCCGACTTGTTGTGAAGGGATTCTCACAGAAGAAAGGAGTTGACTTTGATGAGATATTCTTACCAGTTGTGAATATGTCTTCAATTCGAGTGGTTCTTGGACTGGCTGCTAGTCTAGATCTCAAAGTTGAACAAATGGACATGAAGACCGCATTTATAAATGGTGATTTAGAGGAAGAGATCTTCATGGAACAACCCGAGGGGTATGTTGAAAGAGGTACTGAGAACCTTGTATGCCGGTTAAGAAAGAGCCTGTATGGTCTGAAACAAGCTCCTTGACAATGGTACAAGAAGTTTGAATCTGCCATGGTTGAGCAAGGATACTCAATGACAGACGTGGATCACTGCGTCTTTATCAAACGGTTATCAGAGGATGATTTCATCATCCTTCTTCTCTACGTTGATGATATGCTAATTGTAGGGAAGAACAGTACAAGGATTGAAGAACTGAAGAAGGGGCTGAGTTTGTTCTTTGAGATAAAAGACATGGGTCCAGCTAAAAAAATTCTCGGTCTTCAAATTGTATGGGACAGACGTTTGAAGAAACTCTTTGTTACTCAGGAGAAGTACATTGAGAAGGTGCTCAGACGATTTGGGATGAAAAATGCCAAGGCAATGAATACACCATTGGTAAATCATTTTTCCCTTAGTCACTCTCAATCTTCGTAGACTGTAGAGGAGATGAAATTGATGAGTATACCATATGCTTCAGCAATTGGTAGCTTAATGTATTCTATGATTGCTACAAGACCAGATATTTCTCATGCAGTGGGTGTGATCAGTCGTTTCATGTCTAATCCCGAAAAAGAGCATTAGGAAGCTATGAAGTGGGTCTTCAGATACTTGAAAGGAACTTCCAGTTTGGGTTTATGTTTGGGGCAGACGGAACCAGTGCTAACTGGTTATACTGATGCAGACATGGCTGGAGATGTTGATTCCAGGAAGTCTACGTCTGGTTACATAATCACGTTTGCGGGGGGAGCAGTGGCTTGGCAATCACGTCTACAGAAATTTGTTGCTTTGTCAACAACTGAGGCTGAATACATCGCTGCTACAGAAGCATCAAAAGAGCTGCTGTGGATGAAGAAGTTCTTGACTGAGTTGGGTTTTGAACAGAGGAGGTATGTTTTGCATTGTGATAGTCAAAGTGCATTACATCATGCCAAAAATTCTTCATTCCATTGTCGTTCTAAGCATATTGATGTCAGGTATCATTGGGTACGGGATGCTCTGGCTGAGAAGCAGTTTGAGATGGAAAATATTCACACAGACGTGAATGGGGCTGACATGATGACAAAGGTCTTGACTTCAGAGAAGTTCAAGTTTTGTTGTGACTCAGTAGGTATGACTATGTTCACTTGTCAAAAGTGAAAACGGGGAGTTTTGTTGAGGTTTTCAACTTTTGTCAAGTCTACGTCTGGTTTTTCAGACGTGGGTCACCGTCTGGTTTTCTGCTTAAAGAAGACGTGTTTGGTCTGCAGAAGAAACTCAGACGTGCAACTGGTCAGACATGGAGTCTTCAAGTGTTGATAGATGGTATCACGTTTGAGTTGGCTTGATGATTGTCTAATCCAGTTCTGAGTAGACGGTGTTTGACATACACTCAGTTAGACGGTGGATTGTCTGCTAGAGTTAAGGCCATGTTTGGTGGTGAGAATACAAAACGTAGAGGACCAGAGATGAGACGTGGACCAGCGAGCTCTGCAACCAGACGTTGTTGAAGACCAGACGTGTTTCTATGTCTACTTCATTGTTTCTTCTTTTCAGCATGTTTTGTACACGTGTCGTGGTCCCCACTCTTGTAACTGCCTCCCCTAGCTAGCTTAGTAGTATAAATAGCTAGGAGTAGTCAGTTGAGAAAAGAGATTGAATTTTCAGTTTTGCATTCTCTTACTTAGAGTTTCTCTAGTTCTCTCTAAGTAATTCTCTGTATTGCATCGTTGTTGAATGAGAATCAGAGGTGGCATAGATCACACTGAATTATAGCTGAGATTGAGATCCAATCCTTGTGAGATTCGTTGATTTTTTTGTTTCGTTATTCTGAGAGCACCAAGGAGATCATTCCGCCGGCAACCGTGATCGTGTTGTTGTGATCCGCATTCCTCATCACCTTCTTCTTAACAAATAAGGCTGGTGCTCTCCAAGGTGAAGCACCCTTCCTTATGAATCCCTTGGATAGCAAATCTTCTATCTGTATTTTCAATTCCTCCAATTCAATCGGTGCAAACCTATAAGGTGTCATAGAAATTGGCGCTGTCCCAGACACTAAATCAATTGTAAACTCCACCTCCCTTTTTGGTGGCAACTCGGTAAGATCATTGAGAAACACATCTAGGAACTCTGCCACAACTCGCGACAGCTCCTTGCTCGCTTCTTCCTCTTCAGCACCCGCAATCATCAAAGAGCATAGTTGGCCACTCACTTGATCCACTCTTCTTACCAGAGGAACCACCGCTTCATCTCCTCTCTTTCCTTTAAACACTTCTCCCTTTCCATCTATTGCTATCAAGGACACTCTTCTTCTATAATAATCTATCTTCGTGCAGAACATTTCCAACTAATCCATTCCTAGTATAACATCAAACTCTCTCATACTTAACACATTAAAATCAAAGCAAATACACTGTCTCCGATCCGCATCTCACATCCCCGAGAAACCTCCCATAACATAACATTACTACCCACGGGTGTCGTTACACTTAATGAGGTTCTTAAATTTTTTGTTTCTAGACTCAAAGTTTCAATTAACTTCTTAGATACAAAGGAATGAGATGCACCCGTATCTATCAACACCCTTACCCATGTATTAAACAACAAAGCATTATCTCTTAGCACCGAGGTATCCCTACCAGAAACATCTGCCGCTTTCCCTCTCTCTCCATCCTCACCCGCCGCATCTAGTACAAAGATGCGTCCTTATACGCCTGCTCCTGAACCTTCTTTAATCTGGAGTCCTCGCGCCGTATTACCTTTGGAGCCTCTGCCGCCTCCTTGTTTCATAAAATTTGGCTGCATGACTCCCGAATGTTGTGATCTTGTTGCAGTCTGGCTTGACGCAGCCATTGCACTCCCATCGCCAAGTATCACACTACAGTGTCGGGCCATGTTTCCCGCCTAACCGCATCGGTAACATCTAAACACGCCTCCTCCCCTTTGCATCAACAATGTGGGCTGTTCAACCTTCCCCATCGGGCAGTCGCGCTTCTTATGTCCCAGCTGGTTGCATTGGAAACAATTTCCCATAGAAGCAAGGGATTTTCTCGCCGCACCTCCGCCTCCTCTCGAATGGAAGGTACTCCCTCCAATAATTAAGGGAAGTGAACTCCCAGACAAGAATGTCGATCCTGCCCCCTTCTGCTTCTTTAAAGGAGGTCCACCATGGCTTCCTTCGACCGCCCGTCCCTGCGAGGTCCCTTCCCTCAGTCGTTGATTCACGGCTAGGGTCATCTCAACCGCCCTCACAGACTCCAGCAACTCTGAAAAGATACGAAATCTCATTGTCGCTACCTTCTCCCTTATTGCTGGTCTCAGTCCAGCCTCAAAACATTTATATTTCCTCTCATCAGTGGGTACCAGCTCCTCGACGAATCTGGCTAATGCCGTGAATTGGGTGGCATACTGGTCCACTGTCCGACTCCCTTGGAAAAGCCGTTCAAACTCATTTCTGAAGCCGTCCCGAGCCGTCTCTGGAAGGTACTTTTCCAGAAACTCTCTCCTAAATCCTTCCCAGCATTCTCCCACAGTTGAGCTTGCCAATCTCCACCAATATCGCGCATCACCTTGAAATTGAAATATGGCAAAGGAGACTCTCAGGTCCTCCTCAACGATTTGTAACGTGTCCAGCCCTGGGTCACTTGCTCCAGCCATTCCTCCGCGGCTATCGGGTCAAGCTCTCCGGCAAACGTTGGAGGCCTTATCCGTTGAAACTCCCTCATCGCGGGCGTTGCTCTTGGTTCCGGC
Source organism: Dionaea muscipula (assembly GCA_028571145.1). NCBI lineage: Eukaryota > Viridiplantae > Streptophyta > Magnoliopsida > Caryophyllales > Droseraceae > Dionaea > Dionaea muscipula. The sequence goes on from JAOWBR010168770.1 coordinate 7,072, forward strand.
TCATGCCGTCCCTCTCGTGCCACATCGAACAGTTCTCTCATTGTTGTAACCATAGTTGCAAAGAATTCTCGTGCCTCATCACCATTTTCAACCATTCTAGCTAAACATTAACAATTCAAATTTCACATATTATTCTTTTACTTTTACTCAGAGACAAATTCATCACCATTCTCTCATGGTTTTCCTCTTATCCTCGCATATCTCAATATGATTTCAACATTTATAAAACAATAAATCTCATCATCAGAAAAACAGTAAAACAATCAGGATGCAATGCACATAGTCCGGGTATTCCTTATTCCCTACTAGCTCTTACATCTTACTCTTAAAACCTCAATCATTTCCCTATCCAATCCATAGGTTCGAGTGTCAAACTTATGCTATGATACCAAGCTGTGAAGTCCTCGACCCGACCTCTCTCATAACGGGCATGGTCGGGTCCTCAATGAGAGAAGAACCCGAACCGACTCAACCTTTACTAAGGACGGAAATGGTGAATCTTAAAGCTTTAATGTTTCTATTCATTATTCATATATTTATTTTGTGTTTCTTAAGTGTCAGGAAATATGTCCTGAAATTCTTTTTCATTCATGTCTTTTATTATCTCTTCAAACGAGTAAGATATATATAACTCTTTAGAATGGCTCGCATCATGCGCCAGGTCATACTTACAACTAACCCGCGACAGTTATTAAAGAAACTTATGTTCCGACAGATCAAGAAGCATTCATCCCACATCGAACATCAGAGTATATGCAATGATTTTCAATAATAAACCATTTATTCATTTCACCACAAATCTTAGTATATAATCTCGACAATTCCTTCTTACATTTCACCAAGTTGCGACAACCGCAACCATCTAGACGTTACTTCCAACAACCAAAAAGAAAAGGAAAGAAAAGACACTAGAGTAAGCTGCGCCAGACCCACCTAAGGATCATGTTTCTCAAGGATCTGTCGCAGAAACCTTACTCCGGGAACATAGTATATCAAGTAAACCAATATGTGCGACAGATAAAAAGACCAATTACCGGTCGCACCATACATAAATTATTACACTAAGGATTTAAGACAAAACTAACTATACTACTTAGAATTACACCTGATGCTTCCATCATTGCAGCGACCGCTACCCACCTGAAAATGGTAAATCAACTATAGGGATGAGCCATGGCTCAGTAGGAAAACATAAATACTACCCGACTATATGCAATGCATCACAAAGGGATTCAACACATCAATTCTTATAAACAGCGAATAAGAATTGTAGTACAACTAGTCGCATAAATAGAGTTCTTTCATAACACATTGCAATAACGTTCAAACTCATCATCACATGCCCTCGACATTATAAATCACGCATGAGCTATCGGCTCAATAAAACATCAATGCCCATATACTCCGCTATTTTGAGGACCCAGTCCCCGGAGGTCGCGACCCCAACACCCCGGAACTTCACGGGCTCTATACTGTCGGTCCGCCAACCGCTATCATGATAGTTGTTTCGGGTCTTTCACCTAGGTGGACATCATGCCCCAACTTGCTCATCCTTCGCACATGGCATTAGTTTCAAAATCTTGTCCCAATCACATTTATAAATCACACACGCCAAATACCATGGCTCACAAACAAGGTTTTTAAAACCAATTCTTCAAAATCATTGAAATCACTTTTTCATACTTTCATAAATAATTTTCCAAACTGAAACCCAGTTCATCAACAACCTATGAACCCGTTTACAAAATCATGGAAAAACGTTTATAATCCATCATAAATCATGAAAAGCATATTGAGATATTCAACCTATAATTTGATACACTCATATACACGTTCAGTACAAAAATTCCCCTACCTCAATGATGATTTCAAGCTCGTTCTTTAATTTTCCCAACTTTTCGTTCTCGGTCTCTTTTTCTTTTAATCTCAAGGATTTCTTAGCGTGGGAAAAATTTCCCACCTGAGGTCCTTATTGAGTATTTATAGCCTAGGTTTATTATTACTTTATTCCCATTGTCATCATTACACATCACATGGGTCAGCCACCAAATCTTGTCAAAATCTTACTTTTCCTGCCATTGTGTCAGCGTTTACACTTGCTTTCCGTTTTTATTGACTTTTCAACATTTGTGTTCACACCGCAGATCATCCGCCACTTGTTACCACTCATTACCGCGATTGGTTACTCAATATAAAATCTGCGACTCCTTGGCCTATTGCCAAAGATGCACCAGTCTTCATAGCATGATCGGCCGCATCAACAAATACCCACTTTATTCTTATAATTCTCACGACTAGTTCAAGTAGTTGCGCCAATTAGGCTTTCTATCCTTCCAACTTGCGATAGCTTAGACTTGGACCTTTCCACCGATTCCTAATTAACTTAATCATACAAAAGTCATTCTTTTATATTCATCATAGTGAATTTTAGCTTTAATTTCTCGAAGTTTTCCTTCAGTACAAACTAGGGCCGTTACAATAGGTATGACTTTTTTGTGCCAAGAGCATCAGCTTCAGATTTCTGGATACTCATTGTTGCAGGCTGGTCTTCATATACCTTGTCCTTTTGTGGGCTCAGAGCAACTTTTGTCATGATTGGCTTAGCAAATGAGGATTGAGGAGCATATACAATCATTTTTTTACGAGACTTTTGATGACCTGTGATAAGTTTAGCAAATGAGGAGAAATAAATGTTTTTCCTTGAGATGCTGAGACTCTGAAGGCTTGATTCTTTGATGCAGCAAATGCCAAAACTTTTAGAGCGATCAGATTCTTTTTAGTAGGCTTGTAATTGCTATATGATTTCTGTGGGCCAGAGTTTAGGTAAAGGAGCTAAAGTATAAGTCAAGGAGCCAAGCATGTATGTTGACACGTTGTTATTATCCCTTATTTTTCCTCTTCAGTTATTACATACCTTCTACTCTTTGCTGACTGGGAAAATGTTCATCTCTTGCTAAGTAGTGTGTTGGCCTTTGGGTCAGAATATGATGCCTCTCTAATACTACTAGACAAAGTACTTCAACCACACACTAATCAAAGTGATTCATCAGCTTCTTGGCTTCTGTAAGCTCATAGTTGACTTAATGCTTTACCCTTTTTACTTCTTGGTCTTCCTTTCATGTTCTTGGTGTACATAGCATATTAGATGCTGCTGAGCTTGAGTTCTCCAGTGTCCAGCTCCAGATCTATTGCTCTTCAACCAGATCCCCAGCTTTAGTTTGTTGCAGCTACGGACCAATGCTACTAAATTTTAAAGCCTTTAAGCTTCCATCATTCTACTCTGGTTGAAATGTTATCATCACTCAATAGTTTTTTTCTATTTTTATCGTGTATAGATATCATATGATGCACTAGGGGTAACCAGTGCACCCCTACCCCACTCTCACCCCACCCCACTCTAGTACCCCCATCCGTCTTGATGTGACATTTATATTATCTACATTTTCAAAATTCTTTCTCCTTTATTATATAGATTATACTTCCAGATTCTAGAATCTAGATGAGCTATATTTAGAGCTTTGATTCATTGCTCAGTCGAACACCTCCAGATTTCTAATCATCATTTGAATCATACTGGCCATAGTCCTTGTTGTGAGTTAGTAAGTTAGTATTAGTATTGAGTATTGGGTTTGGACCTAGGTTTGATTTGTTGTAGTGGACTTGTTATATTTTATAATGTATAATTATCAAGTAAGAGGCTCACTTTGGAGGCTAAGCATTCCAATCACACTCTTCTACATGGTATCAGAGCACAACCTCTTGAAACCCTAGCAAACCCTCAGTACCCTAAACCTTCAGCCACCTCTGCCTGGACTGCAACACCTACCACCGCCACCCCACAGCCCAAATCGACACCTCCAACCATCAGCCTAGAGACAGGCGACCTCAGGGGATTAGTCCCTGTCCCCGGGGGTCGCCGTATGCGGCAGCTTCATCTTCTCCGTGCGACTAGGGTTTGGAGATGATGTGAATCGCTTAATTTCCTTATGATTTTCACTGATTGGATGGTCTAGGATGGATACCCATCTTCTGTCGCTGCTTGGATCATTGGCCGTGTAATATCCCAGGTCGAAAGTTAAAACTTATAAGAAATGATATGACGACTATATCACCACCTGGTTAACCTCTTTTCGTGGAGCAGAGTTCATCAGAACTTCGCAGTTAAGCGTGTTGGGACTGGAGTAGTCCTAGGATGGGTGACCTCCTAGGAAGTGTTATCCGAGTACGGGTGTGGGCAGCCAGTCGCCATATCAAATCGTGGTAAGCTTTGTACCCGGGTCCTTGCAAGGTGGTGGGTCCTAGGCAGTGGGCCCAGGGCGTTACAAATGGTATCAGAGCATTCCTCAGCCGGAAGTGTGCGCAGCTCTAAGTGCTACTCCGTCGAAGGTACGATTTGAGTCACCTCTAGAGTTGCACATCGCCTGGGAGGAGTTGGATGGTTCTTGTCGAGGACGACAAGTCCTTAAGTGGGGGAGAGTGTAATACCCCA
>JAOWBR010168781.1:0-11560 GCA_028571145.1 Dionaea muscipula
GTTCACTTGGGCCAGCTTCAATTTCCAGATCCTCCTCATCAGATTGCTCCTGAGAGGAGCCACTTGTGCCTCTTCCTTGATTGTCCCTTCCCTTTGGATTAGTAATTGACATTGGGCTGCTAACTGGCCAGTTGCATAAAACATGTGTTAACCAATTGGTTGATGATTTCTGATTGAGCATGGGACGATTTTTGTTTTCTTTTTTATCAACAAGAAAATAAGCAGTGAGAAATGTGAGATAAGCACAGCATAAATACTGCTGTACCAACCACATACCCGTTTTCACCATTCAAATATCGTGTGAATTATGATTAAAAAAATGCTTGTGCTTTTGGTCATACCACATATTGAGGATTGGGAATCCATAGTTGCAGAGAAACTTGGTTGCTGTAAGGTAATGTTTTGAGACCAATGAGTGGATTCCGTTGATCCACCCAAGTTTCCAAGACCGCTAATTACTTCCTGCTTTCAAAAAAGATCCATACATATTAAACCGTCCATTTAAATGGAATACAGTGCAGAATCCAATCAAGGAAGTGAAAAACAAAATATCGACAGACCACAAGAGCTTAAACAAGCGAAGTACGAAGACAAGCCACGTCTAATATCACAAAGGCTTCGTAGAACTTTAACGAACCTGTTGGTTTTACATTTACTAAATTCATTGTCAAACAACAACAAAATAAGTGGATTTAATAAATCTCTGATTCAAAATATTTGTAAAAGCCTCAACAAAAACAAAGGAGACACATCTAACATTAATACTCAAATTAGGGTTCTACATGAGTTTATATATAAGAAAAATAAATATAAGAAAATATATAAAAATATATTTGTCTAACAAATATATGATATTATATCCATAATACCTCCCCTCAAGTTGCAGCATGCAAGCAACAAATGCCCAACGTTTCTTGGCGTAAGTGTGATATTCTCCTGAAAGCAACTTAATCTATCACAATAAGTTTCATTCGCTCATGAAATACAATACAGGATTAGAATTTAGAAGTAATATAGACAGTGACTCTGTTGTCACAAAATAAATTAGTAGCAGAACATTGAAAAACCCATAAGTCGGTTAGTAACTCTTAAGCCAGATAATCTGCCTCAATCGGAGAGGACCCCAACTACATGTAATAACCAACAGATTTTCTAATGACCAGACAACTAACCCAATTTGAGTCATAACACCCCCTCAAAGTTAAGTCACTTTCACTACTCAGAAGAATTATCTGACGTGGGTTTGACTTAAGATAATGGAGTACTCCAACCAAAGCATCCAATGCTCAACATATAGATCATGCATAAACTGACTTAAAATATGCACAACATACGAAATATATGGATGTGTAACAGAAAGATATAGAAGACGACTAACAACACGTCGATGACATGCACTATCTACAAGTGGTTCACCATTCACAGCTCCCAGGTCATAATTGGGCTCAATCAGCAAGTTACCTGGTCATGCTCCTAGCATCCTATATCTTGCAAAATACCTAGAACATATTTCCGTTGACAGAGAAAAAGACCAAGAAGGGCTCTAGCAACTTCAATTTCAAGAAAATATTTCAAAGTACCCAGGTCCTTAATGCGAAAACAATCATCTAAATAAGTTTTTACCTTAACACAAATTTCTGAATCATTGTGTGTCAGATAATATCGTCCACATAAACCAACAATCCTATAAATACTCTCCCCGACTAATAGACAAAAAGTGTGGATTCTACTACTGATGAAAACCAGAGCTTTTTAAGGCTCCTGTTAGTTTAGCAAATCAGTTCCGAGGGACTTGCTTAAGACCATATAAAGACTTCCGTAGCTTGCAAACTGCTCCAAGTATAGAAGAGGTAAAACCCGGTGGAAGACGAATGTACATCTATTTATCAACATCACCACGCAAGGCAATGTTTACATCTAATTGATGTAACACCCAACCACGTGCTATTGCAACTGAAACAAAAGTTCTAATAGTGACCATTTTTAACACGGGCGCAAAAGTCTCATCATAATCCTCTCCTCAACCTCATCGAAGCCCTGAACAACCAATCTTGCCTTGAATTGGTCAATTGTACCATCAGCTTTGCAGTTTATACGATAAATCCATTTGCAACCAATAACTTTCTTACCTTTGGCAACTCAATAATGATCCAGGTTTTATTTTCATCCAAGGCATCAATCTCTTTGTCATGGACCTCTTGCAATGTACCCTCCGGTGGCGACAACACGGTGACGCCAACTCTCCAAGGGGAGATTGTCCCATGGCGTTGATCTCTTGGATTGGCTAACCCTTATGATTCTCCGTCGCCAAGGCCATCCATGTGGTTCTCCATGATGTCCTGAATATGTGTACCAAGTTTGAGAAACTGACGTGACTCTGTGTGGGAGATAGAGGATATCGGCGCCATGGCGGAAGGGACTTTGTGGCGTCCAATTGTCAAAGGCGAAGGCGTCGAGTAACTTCTGGGATTGAGCACCGTTGGGAAAAGTAAATGAATGGAAGTTTCCCATAGGTTGATAGGAGACGATGGATGTTCCACGGCATCATGGAATCATTCTAGTTTATTCAGAATCATCTCCTGTCGCCACCACACAAAAAGGATAGCCTCGCCACTGAGCCCTAGCTTTTGGGAGTGGTCGCCCTGAAGATATCAACGCCATAAGCTTACGTGGAAGAAGACAAATACAGTTACGGCTGATTGGAGAGAGAGTGTCCGGGACTGTACTCACTGTCAGAAGATTATTCTTGATCCCCTAACACGTGTAAATAGAGGAATTAATATATTTTCTCTTTATTACGTAATTCAGAGCCTATTTAAGGGTTGGGACTTGTAATTGACGGCAACAAGAAGAAATCCATTGAAAAACCCTAGTTTTCCTCCATAGTTATCTTCTTCCTTAGCTCCACAGAAGTAGCAGTAGTCCAGTAGTTATAGCACTTAACCTTCCGTCGAGATTAGCTCCGTAATTAGCATTATTCCCCCGCATTTCGAGCACTCGCCGTTGAAACTATTCCGACAAGTATCGTTTGAATTTCCCTGTTTCATCATAATCGATTCCTTTGGTCATCGAGACTACTCTGGTCATTCGGGTCGATTACACTAGTATAAATTACGGTGTCAAACTTCATATCCTTACACTTTTTATTACGGCTGAACTTTGTTTCAATATACTGATTATGCGATGAGCGTATTTGTTTGAATGAAAAGTATCGAAACACTGTGACGAAACATTGATTAGCAGCATATTCTGTGTATGACTACCACTTAATTGGTATATTCTTAATTTGAATATATATTTACTACCACTTATTTATAATCAAATGGAATAGTCCACCTATCTATCTATATATATTAAGGATTGCATTAACATTGCGCCTCACTACGAACACCACCACCCCGCACACATCACCGGACCTTGCTACCTAGAGGGAGTCCCCCACCGATTAGGGGATCGATGGAGGAGGGGTCACCACATACGCCACCTCAAACGCCAACCAAAGCACCACCACCGCATATATCACCACAAGCACCACCTCACATGCCAACCAAAGCACCACCACCACACACGTCATCACAAGCACCACCTCACGCCTTATCACAAGCACCACCACCGCACACGTCACCACAAGCACCACCTCAGACTCCATCCAAAGCACCATCTCAAAATCTTGCTTTTCTGTAGAAATCTAACTTGTTCTATTCTAAAGAAAATAATATGTAATTGTTGGATGATTTCATGACCCATATGATCAATGTGTGTCAGAAAAAATAATAATGTACTATGGATAGTTGATTTTCAGCATCTATATTACATTTACTTGTTTTTTTCTTTCTTTGTTGGCAAAGAATATAGAAACTTGGGATTTAACTTAAGTAAACTACTAAACCTACCGATATCAATCCCTGATCATATCAACACCCATAATTTCATCATCTACAGAATATGCCTATAGGCCTCCTGGGAGAAGGGCTGTGCATTGAAAGAACATATGGTCTCTATAGGAACACACCAATTTCGCCCCAAATTCGACCGGACCGTGGTTCGGTTCCAGGTCGGCTCTAATTCCCATAAAAGAACGAACTAAACCAGGATCTCACCAGCTTCGACACAGTTACGGTTCTTATTTGGTTCCGGTCCTATTCCACTCTCAAATTAGTCATTTGTATTCCATCGACAGGTAACACTACTGGACCGCTGGAAGACGCATGCCCAAACCAGTAGGCTTGGACTATGTTATACGAAGGGCAACAAGCGCCTGCAGTTCAAACCGTCAATCCCAAACCGGCGGTTGGAACCTCGATTCCCAGTTCCAATTTTTGGTAATCTTAACCTTAACCGCAATATTAATTTTAGGTTCCACAGTTCCGTTTCAAACCATCGGTTGCATTGGCCAACCGTGGCCGGATCTACCCTAATCTACCGTTCCATGGGAAAGACCGGAACGGGGAATAAAGACAATATTAAACCCTTAGCAGCTGTTGCAGCTTCAATGAAGACTACTGCAACACTTATATGCTATCTCAATATAATGCATGTTACAACCAAATGCGTTCTTGGAATCTAGCTGAAAATACCAATTCCCCGAGCTTCAATCAGGGTAACATAGAGAGAATATATAGTAAGGTGTGAATTAACAAACAGAAACCGCATATAAAACAGGATCAATTTATTTTTTTTCTATTCAATCTGCCAGAGTTGTAACTACATTATGTCTCAGTTGACTGATCAATCAGCCTCTATCAGGCGAAAAAGGAAAAAGGACTACAACTCCTGGATGACTGTTCTGAAAATTGGCCTCATGAATAGGGACTAAACAAAGAATGGATCAGCAGCCTATACAAAACTAAAAGAAAAAGAATGTAAAAAAATGAAGGAGATGGTTGTATTCCTTACACTTTCTTCTGAATCTCTTGATGCAGTATTGCAAGAGCCGCTGTCCGTTCAATGCTCGGTGACTCACCAGACAGTACTCTGTGCATTATCTTCAACTCTTCAAGAGTGCCCTTTTTGAATAGCCTTTCTAACACACGGTCAACTTCCTCGTTTCCTTTATTTCCTGCTACTACATTCGCAAATCGATCTTGGTCTTGTGTGATCAAATTCAGCTTGAAAGAAAGCGACTTTTTTGTGTCTCCAGAATAGCAAGTTGATTGAAGGCTAGAGCTGTTTACATGGCTTGTATTGCTCAAGCAAAGATGTACTTCGGAGTTAGTCCTCGGATAATCTGCCTGGTCTACATACTTGTGACTCCAGTATTTCAAACATCGGCAAGTTGGATCCAGCTTCTCGATGGCCTGAAAGCACGTGTATTAGTTGTCAGGAGAATTCTGGCACATCATAGTAGATTTTGGCTTTAAAGAAAATCAAACATGCTTTAACAAATATTGTAGTTCCAAGATGCGTGATTTAGGAGATGATAGGTTGTTTACCTGCAATATGAATGGGGAATGGAACCCAAACATTTCAAGCCCATCAATTTTTTGCAAATGCTGCATGAGCGGTAGTCCTTGTTTCCCGAAGCCCCTGAGTTTCAGAGTCTCCAAATTTAGTTTCTGAAGCACCATTTCCCAGCACTTATCAGGCGATGTATTTGTAAATGCCTCGGTAGGGAACTCTTCCAAAGTCACCTACCAGAAAAAAAGCACAGTGAGTAATATGTACATCATGGCAAGATATGTTGGACTTGGAACAGTGGATTTAAGCAGCCTAGATTGGAGGTCAAATCGCTCTGCCCATAGCACCATAGGCAACCACACTGGAAATGCACTTGGTTCGGCTTGGATCATAGTAAAACTTGGTGACTAGAACTAGAAGGGCGTTTGGACAAAAACTATAGTTACTTTTTCAAGAATGGATATGTAACCACTGTAGAATCTACCTTGAAAAGAGGTCCAAGAAGTCCCCCATCTAGGATTTCTGATATGTAGCTGCACATTACTGTGGGATCAAGAACATTATAGAACAGAACCCGGCTTTTGAATCCTGCATTTATACCATCTATAATTAGAACATCTGACATAAGAGAATCCTCAAACGATAGAACTCAATAATATGCAGCTACAAATTCACAAGGCAGTGCTAACATTATATTCCAGCATACCTCTAGGGAATATGGCCTCCTTACTGCACCAAAGCTTACCATGCATCACCTCACCAAATTCTAAGGGCTCCACGTGGTTAACCAACTTTTTAGTTGAGCTACTTATGTTGGTCAAATTCGTTGGACACACCTCTACATTCTCATTTTTACGCAATCTTTTTGACGGGATAAATAAACTGTCTGAACCACAGCCATAAGAAGCACAACATCCATTGATATCAAGAACTTCAAGTGGAGACCAAGAGGACTTATCATCTTTTAACTGACATGCAGTGGCAGAGATCTGAATCTTTGGATGAACTTCTGTCGGATAAGCATCATTTATGTCACTGTCAGAGAAGTTTTGAAAATGTTCAGATGCCCGGTCTTTAAAACCATCCAATGTACCTTCCAATGCTTCGACCAATCTCTCCAAGCTATCCACGGTATAACGGAGCACAACATACTTATTCTCTGGTTCACAAGAACATAGATGCTCAAAGTGCTTAAGACATGAAAATAGATCAGGAGAACACTTGCATCCAGCAGCTGCCAGGTGCAAGTCATAGGAGCAAAAGAAACACTCTCTTTCAGTCTGCAGATCAAAGTCTGTCTCCATCCTCTTAAACTGAATACTCTTTGGTAGACTTTTCACTCTTTCCCCTTCCATCTGGACCCTTGTCTGGAAAGAACATTAAAGGTAATTAAAAAAAAATTAATTGGAGAAAGTAGGAGGAATGGACTGCATTTTTGCACTCATGAAATCAGCCCCTAAGTGGTTGGTAGTGCTGCAGAGTCATCTAACAAAATGGAAATCCTATTTCTGCAGCAACAGGACTTCGGCCTGATCTGATACATCTTAGATGAGAAATCAGAAGGACTATGAAGGCTCATTGCATCTACTTTTTGATTCCAAATTGCAGATAGAAAACATCAAAACATTGTAATATAGGAAAACTCAAGTCCGTGTTGCCCATGGACACAAGACTACCACACTCAATGAGGGCCACTGGAAACAACCAAAATCAATGGCTAGGGGTAAAACTGCTGAAACAGTTATAACAAAATTTAACTACAGAGTAAAATATATCAGTTAATTACTAGTTACGTGAATGATTGACCCATTCACAAGCCTCAATCCCAAACAGGAGCCTATCCTTTTTAGACTCACGTCTAAGGCTCGAACTCTTGCTAAGCGCCTCATGCTAAGTGCCCGATACATCTGAACATGCATGTATATGTTTGACAAAAAAATAATTTCTCACCCAAATCAGGGATTCCCTTTCTCAAACCTATCTACACTACTTGATTTGAAATACAACAGGATTGTAGGTATTAGGGATTTGCTTACATAAACTAAACCATACAATGACTAGAAAATCACTTGCAGGGAATTTTCAAGAGATGAAATCATCATCAAGGAAGAAATGACTGTGATAACTAACATCTGCTTCTAATTATGCATACCCCAGAAGTGAATCAATCGGGAGGTTTGAAGGACAAGGCACCTCCGATTGTAATCAGAGCTGAGGAGTTTCCAGTGAGAAAATTGTATCAGTCATCTAGAGGGAATGTCAAAATCTGATCATTATCTAGTATAGATATGATAGTGATTGAGGTGATACTGTTTCAATTTAGCCTAAGAATGGCTACAAGTAGTAGGCAGGTATTAGTGATTTCACCACCAGTGATTTCTAAAAGTATCCAAAGGAAGTTCCTTGGTGCATGCTATTTGCGGATGAAAGTTTTGATGGATAAGATCAAAGAAGACGCAGAAAAATAAGTTGAGGGATTGGGTTATGGCACTCGAGGCACAAGGTTCTAAAATTAGTAACAGCAAAGGGGGTATGTGAGGTGTACTTTTAGTAATGTGAGCTCGGATGATGCGCAAGTTAAGGTGGATGGTTGGAGTTTACGTGTGACGAATATCCGGTATGTTGGATCTGTTATTCAAGAGGATGGAAATATAGATGTGGTGTGTCACATAGGATCCACATAGGGTGGCAAAAATGGAGGAGTGCAATCGAATGTTTTATGTGATAAGACGGTAATTAGACCTGCCATAATGTATAGATCAGAGTGTTGGGCAATAAAGGAGAACCATGCTTGGAGGTTGTCAATAGCTAAGATGTGAATGTTGTGATGAATGCAAGGTGTTACCTTGAAAGATAAAGTAAGAAATGAAGAGACTCGTAAACAAGTCGTGGTACACCGATGATCGAGAAAGTGATAGATAGCAGTTTAAGGTGGGCAGGGCATATTTGGCAAAGGCCATGTGAGACTTGAGTCAAAAGGGGAGATATGATTCAGATAGAAGAGAAGAGAAGTAGAGGGAGACCGAAGAATACCTTGAGGGAAATGATTTGAGAGGATCTTAAGACATTGCAACTTATCATGGCCGCTTTAAATCGTGCAAATTGGAAAAGATGGTTTCATGCGGCTTACCCCGCCTAGTGGGAAAGGTCTTGATGATGATGATGATGATGATGACGACGACGACGACGAGGAGTGTTGATTGTCTCTCGCTATGAAATTTTGAAATAGTTTTGAAAATCGTTACCTTACTATGTCTAGGTTTCTTCCTATGAACCAATAACCATAACCCTGCATATGCAGAGGGAACGTAACCATGGGATGTTATCATACTTTCACCCTCTTCTATCTAAGGAGTAAAAATTAAGAAAGTGTGTCAATCACTAGATCTTATGATAGTGTTCATGAATTAAGTAAGATATAAGCATAGCATTCCATATCTTGCAATTTGTAGTTTTCTTTATTAGTAATTGATTGGAGTTGATTTTGTGTGCACAGTTCCACATGGAAGCAATTTCTACACTATCAACTAAGCAATAATCATCAGTTTGGAGAAAAAGAAGATAATGATCCAACATGATATGAAGGTGACTAAGAACCTTTGGACAGGGGAAAGACATTAACTACCCACCTTAACAGCCTCAGTAAGTGGGCCATCCTTCCCACATACGCTCTTCCAATTCCAAATCAAGCTTTTATCAGTTTTCTTTCCATGACTTGCTGGCTCAGATAAAGCTCTAACAGCTTCTTCAGCTGCACTAAAGAGCAATTTGTCATGTGAAAGCGACGTCTTGCGTTGTTGCTCACTGTAAAGTTCCACTGCATTCTGTCCATGAGCTAGCCAATCAACTGGAGCCACATTTACAGCCTCTGCACAGTTGAATCCACAATTAAATCCCGAGTGGTATGCCCTTGGAAAGGTCAGAACAAACTCCCCCGAGTGCTGGACGACTCGGTACACTGGTACACCCTCAGATTTTAACACTGAAGGAGACAGCTGAGTTACCTGTTTCAAGATGAGAATCACCATGTGAAGATCTCTTACAAATGGAGAGAAATATAAATAAAAATTCTAGCACAGACACTAATAGGCAATGCATCATATGTGTGACTTACCAGTTCATTTAGCAAGTCGGGCTGCTCATCAAACAAATCTGGTAAGTGTTTCTTCATTGCATCCTCCAAGGCAGATGCATGATTTCCTGGAACTCCATACCAGATCTTTGGATCTCCCCAGTGTAAATAGTTTAAGGAATAGAGGTGATGATCCTCAACATGCTGTTTCAGTCCAGGTACAAGAAAGGCAAACAACGTTAATGAAACTGAAAGCAAGGACATGACATTACTTCAAAAATACAGAATGTACTATTTTGAAGCAGTTATTGCCTCTTAAGTGTATTTTGAGTGTTTGTTTTCCTGTGTTGCTAAGAACAAGATAAATGAAAATGTTACAAATAGAATTAAAGTTGATTGGATGAAATGGAAGAATGCTTTGTAAGTTTTATATGTCCCAAAGCTTAAGGAATATCTTATAAGACAGCTATTTGACCTACAATATTATATGGAGTAGAGTGTTGGATAGTTAAGTATCATCACATACACAAGATCAGAACGGAAGATGTGAAAATGTTGAGATGGATGTATGGACACACTATGAAGGGATAGAATTTGAAAGGGATTTGTATAGGATATGGTTGGAGTAGCCTCTATAGAAAAAGCTAAGGTGGTTTGGACATGTAAAGCGCACACAATATACTGCACTAGTATATTTATTGTTACCTAGTGTTGTATATTGTTATATACTATTACATATTATCTTTTATTTTGCTCACACTTAATCTTTTAATTAGATTAGGGCAGTGCGTGTCAGGTAACCGACAACCAACACACATATTTCTCGGATCTTCTGTGCATTGTATCCTTACGAATTATGTGCGACCGACCCCACCTCGTAAGATTTGATTTTGATGATGATTGTTATCACCACTTTCTGAAGGGGATGACGTGAACACGTTTCGAGTGCCACCTGTCTGCCACTTATGCCTCCTGCCTGTCGCTTGTGTCTTTTACCCGTCACTCACGCTTTCTGCCCGTCATGTGTTCCTTCTGTCCGTCACCTGAGCCTTCTGCCTGTCACCTGTGCACGGAGCAAACTCCACATCAGAGGGGCTTGAGGTTGGTATCCCGAAAATATCCCTCCGACTCTCAAGTTAGTTGTTGATCCAGATGATGAAAGTTGAGAGCTAGAATGAAGAGTTTTCCAGTCAGGAAAGCGTGCCTGAATGAGAGAGCTAGGAGCTTTATTTATAGATGAGGAGAGGGTAGTTGTGAATTTACCGTACCGCCCTTGAACTTTGTTTAGGAACGTTCTAGAATGCCCTTATATTTACTTGGGCTTGGGCTCATTCGTCAGTTGGGTTAAGCCCGTGTAGGATCAAAGTCGGAAGCGACGACACGAGCTTACACAAGGCCAGGCCATTGTTGCACCTGGCTGCCCATGATGTCTGCTCCGCTGCCGTTCACGATTCCTTGCATGCATGAAGTTGGATGTGTGCATGGAGCTGTGTGCGCCGGAGGTGGTCGCCGGGAGCTACTCGCACGCTGCGAGGACCACCTGCCCACGAAGTCCCCCTGGTCGCGTGCTCCCTCTGCTCGCGAGTGGTTCCCTGGCCTCGAGGGGGTTGCTGGCCGCGGAGCTCGCCTGTCCGCAAGCCAGGGCAAGCCGCAAGCGGCAAGTTGGCCTGGCCACGGGCTAGGGCTGCTGGCTGCAGGCTGGTCCTGGCCACGGGCTGGGGTTGGCCACGGGCTGCTACTAGCCACTGTGGTCGTCTGCGTGGGAGCTGCCCGCTGGCCACCTAGCCGCGGCTACCCCCCGACTTCGGGTGGTCGTGGTCGGGTGGTCGTACATCCTCGAGTCTTCATGCTCTCGTCTTGATGTGTTTGTGTCCTCACATTCGTCCACGTGTTACAGGTCGACACGTCAGTAAAGGGGTTTGTCCCCGTCCTCGTGTCTTGTCATCCTCCGTCCACGTGGCGCGTATTTTTCTCGGGTATAACATTTGCCCCTCAACCCCTTGACGTACTCTATCTAGAGTTAAGGCATAGGGTTTGATGTTTCGTGTTCGAAAATACACCAACGCCTTCGAGGACTTATGTTTGATGCAC
>JAOWBR010168792.1:0-11559 GCA_028571145.1 Dionaea muscipula
CAGGGTCGTGTTAAGTCCCTAGGACTCTTGTTTAGCATGTTTTAGCCACATAGTGAGTTGATTTAGCCTGGTTAGCTAGTTGTTTACACTTGAATAGTTTGTTCAGGTGGTGACGTGATGGTTTACGGGGTTTGGTGATTGTTCTAGATCGTGATTGCTTTAGCAGGATTTTAGGTGAGGGGTGTACACAATCCTTCCCTACCTTTCCACCTCCATTTTGTTTTTTAAGTCATGAGTCATACTACCGAAGTGAAACTCACTACCCACCTTTCTCGGATTGCAATTTGCACCATCCAATCCATCGGGGGTAGGAATGATCGATAGCAATATTATTTTGCTTGCCGAATTTCATTTTCGGCGTTACCAGAATTCTTTCCGTTTTTTTTAGAGGTGAGGGCACAAAACCGTTCATACGTGTGTCTTTGCATTTCTTATCGTTCTCTCATGAATGCTCCTTCATTATTTGAATCAAGTTATTATGTCTCTCATTGTCTTTGATGCATGCATATATACCCTTGTAACTCACTTCATGCCTGATGATATGTTGTTGTTGTGGAAACCATGCTTTATGAAGACCAACTAACCATTTTCAAAATCAAAATCAACTAAAAACAGTTTTTATAGAAATATCAGTTTTCTGTCTATCATAAAGTATTTTCGAAAAATATTTAATTGCCTCCAAAAATAGTCGAAAAATTCTTAATAGTAAACCAATTCATATACTAGTTAACGGAAAAATATTCGCAATCAAACCAATCTTTCTCCTGAGGAAATCGATCAACATTGGCTCAAAGCCCCCTCCGCGGGACGATTTTGAGTCTTCAACTTCCGTCTACATTTTGACCATCTAAACTTCATTTCCTCAATATTGTGTTTCAGACAAAGTTTTAGTAATCTTCATGTACTTTCCAAATATATAAAGAACGCCTAAATCCGATAAATATTGAGGGAGTTATGAATTTTACAATTTGTCGGCAACACCAGTCACTGGTGTGAACACTATAAAAATTACCTGACTTGTATGATTTTTATCTCCTAAAATACTAATCCATTAGAGGCGATCCTTATGTCAAAATGTCCCTCAGGTTGTTATTCTTCAAATAAAATTGGTTAGGATCGTTTTCATAATCTAGCCATTTTATACGTAATTTTAAGTGAGCACATATCAAACTGTCCCCCAATTTCGACACTTCTCACCATTTCGTCCATAACTTTCAAATCACTTTGTCGCATGACACGAAACTTTCCAGATCACAACTAGACATCCAAATGAATATTCACCAAATTTCATTTCATTTGGTCTAAGGAAACATTTTCATTTAACGTCTCCTAAATTTTTCTAGAAACTGTTTTTGGCCAAGATCAAAAAAGTTAAGGGTTGGGTGTGATGCATCTTCCTTGGTGTGTCTGTTGTACAATGCCCAACTTTAAAAAATCATATATCTAAGGATCCTGATTCGATTAAGGTTATTCTTATATCCAAACGTCGCTCAAGGCGTTACCTTTCAAATAAATCCAATTTTACTCACTTCCGATGTGTGACCGATTTTATATGATTTTTTAAAAGGACAAAGGTCAAACAGCCCCGGAATTCGACCTTCCTCACCATTTTAAGCATATCTTTCAGACCATTAGACCAAACATCACGACATTTTTCAGAATTAATCTAAATATCTTAAATCCATCTCAGCCAAAGTTCATGAATTTTGAACCAAGAAAACCCACTCAACCAATTTGAACAAGGTTACTCAGAAACTGTCTCTTTTTATCGAAACTATCGGTCTTTAAAGTTTTCAAACCTTACACCAATTTTCACTAACCAAACACGGTTATACGGTTCCGAAAACCATTTTAGCCACACCAATCACTTGCATCTAGGCATAGACGTTAAGTCCCCTCACCCCGTGGTGTGACGACCGACCAATGACAACGTAGACTTTATGGTCTAGAGCCAATGTGTTGTAATTTTAATCAAGGTTGTTCAAAACCTTGTCTATGGAATTTAATCGCTTTGAGGGATTAAATGTATAAGGTGAGGATCTAATGTTCTAGAGCGATAGAATTTTATTTCTTTATTTTCTAGTCTTTTTATGCACCTGTTGTCAAACGTTGGTCAAACCCACACATACGTTCCCCCATGAATGGTTGATCCAACAGGTACCACATACATCCCTTGCCATGGGAATCAAACAAAATACGTGGCTCTGGGCCATACACATTCATATATATATGTCTAACCGTTTGTGATGACAGACACGATCCCATATTGTGTGGCCCCGAGCTACGAACATTATATATTGTTCACTAACCTTTATCTTGCTGAAATATCGATTCTCATGGCAATGGAAAACTATTTGCATATTATTATCTGAATAACTTGTTTTCGAAGTAACTAGACCTAGGTCATCAAACCTAATCATATTATGAGTTTGAGGCCAACGTTAGCCCTCTTAATAACCAAATTCATTACAAAAAAGCCCAAAACCGTTTCGGTCACTCCTCCTAGTCATCATGACCCCGAGTCGGCCCAAAGCCACACACTGTCCTCAACAAAATTTATCCTCTAAAGTATGATAAATCAAGGTTCTAAACCATCAATCTTTTAAGTCGACCACTTCCAAATGTCGCACATTCCTTTAAAGCCAACTACCACCTAACATCGCACCTCGCGAGATCCTAAGCCCTCAACCTTTAACCCATGTTCGTCTAAAAAGCCCAAAACCGTTGACTTCCTAATCATGTTATGGTTGGGATAGATGATCAAATTCGTGTTACATGTGTGCCTGTATGTCTACTGTTTTTCTAGGATTTGTATACGGATTTGCCTCGAGCATGCGTCCTTATCTATGCACGGGAGATCTAGCCCCTAAGGCTATAACCATGATGTAAGAGACCCGACTATGGGGGTGTTGGGTGCTAGGCTGATAGATTTTGGCCGACCTTCGCAATACTTAACCAGGCTGCCGATCTTAGACCTAATAACGCAGACCATACCTTGTCCATCCTTTTCTTTGTAGTATCATGGTCGCCGATACCTTTTGCTAGATAGAATTGGACTTAATCTTTTCTAGTTTCTATGAGTAAACTAGGTGGTAACTCCACCCCAACAATCAGACCAAACGAGCGTCCCAGAGGAAGCTCCGGAACTCGACCCCCTGGCCGCTGTGAGGCCTCGAGGATCTGCCCTCGGGGTCTAAGCGCAGAGAGACCTAGACGGTCGGTTCTATCTCCGCGAAACCGGCGGGGCCAAATGGGTCAACTCTCTCCATAGCACCATCCCACTTCTCAACTCTATGGCCTTCACATTTGTTCTGGAAATGTTCTCAATATTGCTGGGCAACGTGCCTGGTGCACGGTTACCCAACATTGTCACAATTTCGCCTAGTTTTGTCTCCAAATTCTTAATCACAACATCCCGATTCTGCATTCTTGTGTTGCAGGACGTAATGAATTGCGCCAGCATGTCCTCAGTGGATGGTATTTCCTATCACGTTGGCGCTTGCTGTTGCTGCTGTGGCGGCGGCTGCTGCCGCTGCTGGTACTGCTATGGTTGAGCGTACTACTACTGTGGAGCTAGCTGGTAAGATCTTTGTTGTTATGAATATTGAGTTTGTTGAGGTTGTTGGGGTCTTACTTGCCCCTGAGGACGTGAACCTTGTACATACTGGCATGGTGGTGGCGCCGGCTACAGTGGCGGTGGCGCCTGCTGTTGAGCATTCTCATAATTTTTCCTATGCCATGAGAGTAATTGCTTTCCGTTCCATGGGATGTATTGTTGTTGCTGCTCGTTCTGTCCAATGTAGTTTACGAGATCCTCACTGGGCTCGGTCGGTGCATACTCCAAATATTAGGGCTCAGCAAAGAGGGGCTCAGCTTGAGCTTGACTGTTGTTGTCTCCATGGATCGAGCAAGGTCCCGTTGGTACCGCAGTTGTTTCCAGAGATGATAACCTGGTGTTTAGAGTTTGTAGCTGCTTAGTTAAAGCTGCAAGGGATTCATTGTCAATGAGTGATTGTGTTGGCTCTACGCTAGCCACTGCTGCTTCCCTCCTTGAGGTAGATGTCGTCGCTGTAACACCTGAACCCGGGTGATATCGGCGATAACCCGTGGAGCAATCCACGGGTCATTGAAGCCAGAGGAAATATAACCAAACAAATAAAACAGTCCACCACAAGGGATAAATCAAAGCAAGTCATCCCAATGACTATAATAAAACTAAATCCCACAAAGGGGACAAACAACTCGTGGAAATAGCAACAACATCCCAATGATACAACCAGAAGTTCAGGTCTGTCCTCAAAAGAAAATACAAAACATCAAAGGCAAATAAACGCGGAAGCAAAACTAGAAGAATGGAATACAAATCCTAGAGGCAACATCGTCTGTCCGCAGCATCTGTGCTGACACCGGAAGATGACTCCTGCCAAAACAAGCAGGGGTAACATCTGTCAGCCATAACCAGCTTGTGAGATAAAAGAGAGATAATAAAGTATATGTCGTGAAGAATTGGTAACTGAAACAAACTGTCTCAAACCAAACATCATGAATCCGTATTAAATTCGTGACATGCGAAAAAGGTACAAAACGTTGAGAATGCCATTGATTTCAAATATCTGTCATGCTTGAAATAGAAATAGGAATCATGTTGTCCACGAAGGCCGTTCAACGATCATAAGACTGAAATGCTGTAACATCCAAAAACTATTATAAGTCCAAGGTAAATCCCATCACATAAATCTCAAGAATCAAAAAGAGCTCTGAAATAGAGCCATCTAAAACATTGAATCAACAAAAGATACTCGTGAAAACAATTCGTCTTGTCACCCGAGAAACCAAGAGAAATCGCTCTAAAACCATAGTACAAATCAGAATGGATAGAGATAGAGATACAATAAATATTTCTAAAATCCAACGGAGAGATATATTCCCCATAGTAAATCCAACGGAGACTTCTCTCCACAATATAGACATGATAATAATGGATGAAATTGCCATATGAAATTCACAAATAACAGGGATCCAAACACCCAACTAAACGTGCATACTTTATGGCTCCATAAACATGTAACATCAAGAGGGACCGTCCTAGTCCTTTCGTCGCGCACGGAGGAAAGTAAAGACGTTGGGACACCCGAAAGTGGCCTTGGTTTCTCATAAGAGAAGTACTCCAAGGACTTGAACAAAATCAATATCACGAGTCCATAAAACGAAATGCCAAAGGCTATAAGCCTGAAAAGTCCACCACAACCCTATGGTCGGAAATACCAAGACATCAAAAGTCTAAACCAAATCAGTATATAGTATACTAGGCATAAGTCGACCGTATGTACAAAATGGATGAAAAACGAGTAAAAATGCATAGCATCATATACCCTCATCCGTACATCAACTCACATGAGTCAAAAAGAAGAGGTGACGAGCCTCACATCAAACAAAACATAGTTGACGATTCCCCATTGGAACTAACACTACCCGAGGGTCGAAAACCACAATGAGAGATAAACTATTTAGAAGAAAATCATACTACCATCATAATATATTCCGATTGTACGAAAAGATGGAATACACAGAAAACTGATGAAAACCCAAAGTAGCATCATGCTTCACGAATAATACTACCTGAGTCAAAACAGAGGTTAAAACCTCACATAAACCAAAAGCGCATAAGCCATATAAACACTTTTCACCAAATCTCCAGTTCACGAGAAGGAGTAAAGATCCGACAATGCAAGCCCATAAACCAAATCGTGAAATGTCAATGCAAGGAAAGGACACTATCATGACCAGAGGGTCTAAATCATACATAAGTAATCATGGAGTTGCCCATAGTTGTGAAAATATACGGTATAAGACGACCGTAAGAAACCGATGAAATCAATGAATATTTAAAATCTCACATACCAACCGTCTCATAAAACATCTCACCTGGAAGACGTCATAAGCTCACCAAAAGAGACCATCATCCATGCCCGTCATGGATTCAGCAAACCATGCAAAAGTTGCTCAACGCAAGTCCCTGAAACAAAATCATGCACAAAGTCTCAAAAAACGCTAAAATGGTAGAACTACCAATCATCATCCTATGAAATCCCTAAGCATCTCAAATTATGCCTAAAAGATCCTCTAAGAAGATTCTAGGATCGATCCCGATCCTTCCTTCATCAAATTCAAAGGTAAGAAAACAACCGGAGAAAAATCCCTCACATAGCAGCAGAAGCCGGTCGACCAGATTTTCGATGCTCTACAAATCTGGTCGGCCAAAAATCTAAAAAAAAAGAGGATACAGTCAAACGCCGGTCGATCGGAAATGGGAATCGGTCGGATGGAAATGTTGTTTCTGCATACTCTGCAGAAACTGTCCAAACGCACGAACCAAGACCAAAATCGATCAAAGCACAAACTACACACCCCAAACAAGTCTCGAAACATGCATTTAAGCTAACCAAGCCCTCCAAAATCATTAACCACAAACTAAACTTAAAATCATCTTCCTAAAAATCAAACCAAAGCATGAAACTCAAACACACTAAAACAAACACATGAACCACATGCACACTAAACCAAAACACATCTCCAAGGTCTCAAACAAGTGCCAAAAGACCAAACAAACCATGCCAAAGTATCCACTATAATCAAACATATGCCAAACACCAAATCACCATCTTAAAAATCCTTCAAAGCACATGAACTCAAGAAACCAAATGTAAAACCATAACCCTTGCCTCAAATCTCTACAAAGATGGAATCTCAAACCTCCCTTAAGCTGTCTAGCGGATCCTTAAGCAAGGACAAGAGGAATCAACCCAAATCTCAAGTGTGGAAGAAGAACACTCCCAGATCTCCTCTCCATTCTCTTCTTCTTCCCTTCTCTTTTCTCCTCTCTTCTTCCTCTTGCATTCTCACGTGAAGGACAACCCAAAGATGGCTGAAAATGAGGCTTAAAATCAGCCTCCACCTCATAAATCCATAATCTCACTCAATCTCCTTCTCATAAATGCATTGGAAGAAAGTCAACGTTTTCGTCTCCACTTCTAACTTAACTAACGACCATTATCACATCCTCAAGCGTGAGAACTAATCTGAAATCCCTCAAACTCGTCACCAAAAATCATGAAATTGAAACACGGTCACAATGAATCCAAATTCGAAATCATAAAAACCATCACCTCACAAACCGACTAATCCGGAACAATCCGTGGAGTCGTCATACGTCAATATGGTATTTAAAATTCAAGTCTCATCATCTCGGTCATCCCGGCATCAAAATATCGGTTCTACGGAATGCAATACAAAAAGTAGCCGAATGACCATGCAAAACACGAGAACACTATTTCTAAAAACACTATTCACCGAAAAACTCAAAATCTCTAATATGATATAATAATCATAAAGAACAATAAAACAATATATAAATGCATACAAAACGTGGGGTATAACAGTCGCCCTCTCAGAGGTATTTTGGTAAGTATTCGTCGCCTTGTCCTCCAAGATGGACCAAGCATCTTCTTGGTTCTTTCTCATGAACGACCCCCCCAGCTGCAGCATCTATCATTATTCTAAAGGTGCCTTTCAGCCCTTGATAGAACGTTTGAAGCTGCATTCACACGGGGATGTCATGATGGGGGTAAGCTCGTAGAGCCTTCTTAAAACATTCCCAATCTTCGTAAAGAGACTCAGAATCGCCCAGTATGAAATTCGTGATCGCCTTTAGTAGCATGGCAGTTCAGGGGGCAGAGAAATATTTTTTCAAAAAATTTCTCACGAGGTCATTCCACATGCTGACACTACTAGCTGGTAACGAATTCAGTCATGCCCGCACCTTATCCCTTATAGAGAAAGGAAAGAGACGAAGGCAGATGGCATAATCTAAAATATTCTGATAATTCACCGTATCACAAATTGCCAAAAAATCAGTGATATGTTGATTTGGATCTTCCATTGGCAAGTCATGGAATTATGCATAGTTGTGGACAAGTTGGATCGTGGAACCCTTCAATTCAAAATTTGCTACTGCCACGGCTGGTCTGACCACGACTGGTCGAATCCCCTCCAAAGTGAGGAAACCATAGTCAGATAATGGGTGTCCGGCAATATTAGAAGTGTTTCCTTCGTCGACCATTGATATAGTAGAAAAATTGGATTGCTTTCGAAGGCGGCGAACAATCTTTTTGATCTTACGATCTAGTTGAATGATTGATTCCTTACTAGATCTTGTGATCATACAAAGATAGCAACGACTCTTTTTTGGTAACCCATAAAACCATAAACTAATTTCTTGGCACGAGGGAAACAAAGAATCAAACAAAATTAAAATTTCACTGAGATTTCAAAACTACTGAAATGATAAAAAGATTACCCAAGAGGATTCCCTGGCAATGGTGCCAAGAACTTGACGTGATTTAGACAGCAAGTGCACTGCCACATCGCGTAATAGTAAAAAGATATCGATCCCACAGGAAACCTCCGTAACAGTGTTAGTCAAATCCTTGATTCTCAAAATAGTGAAGGGGTACGAGAATTGAGTTTAAAATGATTAAGACTGGAATTATAAATCATAATAATTAAAAAAGCAAACTCTTAAGTCGCAACGTCCTCAACAAGTGCCACTCAATACCCACCCCAAGTATTATGGAGCAAATGTGAGGTGAGACTGATCCTAGGTGATCATTGAACTACTTCTGCGGAGTTAACCTTGGAGGTGATCAATCCTGATACTCAGTCTATGAGGGGAGAAGTTGTAACAACGATTTGAGAGTTATGAAGTAAAGAAATGCAGTAATTGTGTAGGAAATGTAAATGAGAACGAAATTGCATTAACTGTAAAAAAGTTGATTGCAAGGATCAATGATCGCAATGATCGTTGTTCACGATGAACAATTACAATACTCTGAAACCTTACTCTCTCACAGTTGGAGACATACGAGTGTGGGCTATCACTCTGTACACTCTTCTGTGACAAGGTGCATAAACAAGTGTCTAGCTCTATCTCTTGCAGGAGTACAACCACGATCATGCAACAGCTGGATTGGTATTTATAGGCCTTCAGAGAGAAGAAGTTCATTGAAGCTGATCCTTATCCATCTAGAGATATCTGCTTTTGGTCCAACAAGAGAGTCCACTCAAAGTAGGAGTGGAAGTAGGAGGGAAATCAGGAACTGCATTATAACCGCATGGGCAAGTCAATTGAGCCCGTGGTGACAGCTTCATGGTGGCAACTGAGAAGCAGGGAGCGTCATCAAATCAGAGTAAGACTGTGGCGGAAGCATCTTGTGCTGGTGGAGATCACGGCTGACTCAGACGCCACGATCTCGCAGGGACTACTGATGCCATGGCATCAAGGTCTTCTATCTTGAGAAGGATGTCTCCAAATCTTGATTTAACACCATGGGTCATCTTCTAAACATGTATGAGAACCTTAGATCATGTGTAGCGTCATGGTTGATTCTTGGATAAGGGAGTAAGATCTGGCATCGCCATGACTTTGAACTCTATATTTGCTCATGGCGTCATGGCTCCTTTCAGAGAGATTGATTCATTGTACGGCTAGTCTGACCCCTATAGATGCTTAGAATGATGTAATGGGTGTCTTTGGCATCGGGGTCGACAACATTGAATCCCTGAATCTGAAGTTGAGGTCAAGCAGTGCCATGGCTTCATCGTCCATCGTCACAGGTTTGCAGAGCAGGTCACCGCCATGGCGAGGGTTGCCTTGATTTTGAGACTCAGACTTCTCTCAGGATCTTCGTGAATTGGATCCATCTCAGGAGGTATTATGAGTAATTTTGGAAGTGTTTGCGCCAGGTAAAACCTCTTTAAGCTAGGATGGCACCATGATCCAACTTTTACAGCTTTTGATGTCTTTGCTCTAAGGAATGACGATGACTAGCCTTCTTTTCCTTGAAATGATATTGTTAACGGGACGATATTCCGCGCCCTTGGGTAGTGGAGGAGTCACCTTTATGATGGAACTGTTCGTGCTCCGAGGGAGTTAATGTTCAATAAATACATTAATGATAATGGCTCTCGAATTGCTTGCAGCGGACAGGGCATGCCGGGTTAGCACGGCGGGGTGGTTTGTAACGTTCGGCGTTCCAAGGGACAGTGGTCATGGATAGGTCCCTAGAGAGTTGGTCTCGCCAGTGATCTTTTACGCACTCCGTGGAAGAGGGCGTTGTTGTTCTGCTGAGTTCAATAGCGATGCGTGCTAAATGCTAAAACGCGATGCGTGCTGCTGCCTGGCGTGGCGCGTTAACAATGGGAGAAATTGGTGTTTATGGCACGGACTTGGGGCGATCTCATAGCTCGAAGGAATTGGTTCAGGACGTGTGTGTGGTTCTTGGCTTGGGTGATGAGTGAAGCGTGCTGCTCAGGCCGAAGAGCCTTGATTTGGTGGCTCCTCCACGATCTAAGTAGTTGCAGCACTTTCTCGACGGTTTCGATAGCAGTTGGCAAGTAGATAAGCTTGGAGCCGTATTTAGAGCACGTACAGGATCGTGGCGTGCCACGTTAGCTACGTTTTGTTCTTCATAACCATTCTATTACCGCCTTAGGGTATTATAAATATGGTTGTAAAACGTTCGACAACCAAATCAATGAAACTCCACTTTTTTACATTTAGGTTTTTCGATTTCAGTTTACTTGTTCTTCAATTCCCTTAAGATTCCAGCACTACATTTCCATTTTTCCTATCTTTTT
The DNA here is from genome assembly GCA_028571145.1 of Dionaea muscipula. Lineage (NCBI taxonomy): Eukaryota > Viridiplantae > Streptophyta > Magnoliopsida > Caryophyllales > Droseraceae > Dionaea > Dionaea muscipula. Next base: position 10,696 of record JAOWBR010168792.1, read on the forward strand.
TTCCTTCTCCCTAGTTTTTCACTTCCAGCGACACCTATTCTCCTTGGGGTGAGGCTTACCCCCCAGGGGATCCCCATCCATCATCCACCTCGATCTCCGAATCGGCGGAATTCTGGAGAAATAATTTGGCACGCCCGGTGGGACCAGTTGCCAGAAGTGAAGATGGTGGTCACAATGAGCATTAAGCACATTAATGGCGGCGGTGATGAGGAAGTTACGGACACTACTGCGGTCAACCTGGAGACGATGCCCCAACTACTTGGCGATTCAAACTCCCAGATGTAGGAACAGGTATGTGTGCATAATGATACCTTAGTTGCACAAGTTACTACGGCTTTAGGTGTCAATTCTCGCATCTTGGCCGATAATTGTCGAATTTTGGTTGAATTAATTGATCATGCTAGAATGCAAACACAAAAATTAGACTATCATGCTAAAGCATAAACCCAAAACCAACATGAAAACACTAATAGGATTGTTGAGGCCATACTGTTAGCCAGTAGGCCTGTCACGGTGGACAATCGTGCCATTGAAACCCTCATGCACGATCGTGCCATTAAGCCCCTAGCACGAACTGCTGGTATGGTAGTGATCGGTGCATTTTATGTACCGTTTTCTTTGTTTATTTGTATATAAGTTATACAGATTTCATAGATAAATTACACCATTTTAGCTCATATTTCATACATGACCCTTATTTCATAGTAACATTACATTTCATGTATAATTCTTGCACTTTAGCATATTATTGTCACCAGACGTTTTTACGTCTGCTTCTGGCCAAAGTCAGACGTCCATTTTAGTCTCTAGTATCTCACTAGACGTTTATACGTCTGATATTCTGTTCTAGAGATAACGTTTGAA
>JAOWBR010168803.1:0-11559 GCA_028571145.1 Dionaea muscipula
TTATCTCTATAGCATGATCTTGATTCTATTCTAACCCTGTGTACACCCCCGGTAAATTCTGTTTCAAGTAGTTGATCTGCTAGGAGGATGCGGCAGGGAGACGACGCGCCTCTTAGGATTTCATTACCATTTTTGTAGCATGCTTTTGATGTTACTTTGAGATGTTAGTTCGATTTATGTTTGGATATAGCCACATGTCTTGAGTTGATTATTGGTTTCCTCACTCTGATGTTTATTATTGCATGTTGATGATTTGGATTCCACCCTTGTGCATGTAGTTAGACCGTTGGTCCTTTTGGAGACCCAGTTTAGACTTTGCTTTCATGTATGTTGATGATTGGACCTTTGGTTAGTGTCGTTGGGTTGAGGCTTGTGCGGTCCGTGGTTGGGTCCACGGGGCGTACGCCGGTCCACCCGGGGTGGGGTGTGACAGTTTTTCTACTGTTTCAAACTATAGAGGGCTTACCGGTGAACAATTCCTGTTTTAAATATGATATTGTTGTTGATGGTTTACCTGAGTTGTTTCAGGAAGACAGCAGTGAAGATGACTCTTCAGGGTTAGTTGAAGAGAAAGCAAAGGTTCCACGTCGGAAGAGGAGTCGGAAGAAGAAAAGGAAGATTTATTCTAGCTGGTCAGGTGCGATGGTAATTCCCGATGGGGTGACAAGATGCAATGAAGAGGGAGCGTGATGGAAAATCTCCAGATGAAGCAACTTACATCAAGGTGACTCCGCCTTCGTTTTCAAAGTGATTGAGTTTAACATGGGTCGAGCTTATGACCTTAAATAAACGCTTCGTGAGAGGCAACCCACGGTGTTTTTAATTTTCATTGTTTTTATTTTAGTTTCGTGTTAATTTTTATGTTTTTGGTAGTATCTTTGTTTTTCAATTATCCCAGCAAACACAATGTAACTTATTTTTTATCTTATGTAGGTGTGATGATTCGGGATCATTGGAAGATGTCTAGATGGCACGTAAGAGATGTAAACGTGCGTCACATTGAAGTTGATGTGCACAAGGATGGAACAGGTAAGTTTTGTGCACTATTGGCAGAAACACGGGCAAGGCACTAGGCCGTGCTAAAAAGCACAGTCGTGCTTTTATTCAAAGTAAAATGCAATTGGGGGCAGCGCAACACACGAGCATTAAATTTTAGCCGTGCTTTTTAAGCATGGTCGTGCTTTTTCCAGATCTGATTTTTAAAACCCCCGCGTCAGTTTGCTTTCCAATTACCCACAAATTGTCTCTCTCGAGCATGCCCACAACCAAACGCCTCCACGTCGTGCTTCTCGCCACACTCTCACCAAAACACCGATTAAGCAAGGATTGTTCTTCTACACTTCTTCTCAACCTCGATTTGTATCTCATCTCCCCTTCTCCTCTCAATTCGACAAGGTATGGAACCCTAACTTTTCCCTTTTCTTCATTTATTTTGGGGATTTTGAGTAATGAGGCAAGTGAAGGTCGATCAACTAGTTTCTCATGAATATTGAGTGGTTTCGTGGCTTGAGCATGATCAATTAACCGATTGTGATGAATTCCATTATGAGAGGTCATGTGCATTGCAAAGTTTTCCTGATTTCTGATTTTTGTCGAATTTTGTGTGGTTCTCGAATTCAAGGAGTTGGTCGTGTTTTTCTGAGGATGTGTGAGATGTGAGTATCAGTTATTACATGATCTTCGGTGTTGGCGATGCTTTGTTAAATGTCACAGGTGCTCGAACTGCCTATGTGATATGTATTCCTATTTTGTGGTGGAACTTAGCCAATTCATTTGGGGCATGAATGAATCTTATCTTTGTGTGTCGGGTGTATGCGTGATGCATAGTAAGTGGCTTTTGAATGTGTTGAGACTATCTTGAACCCCAGACTAATTTGTTGAGCTGGTGTGTTTCGAATTGGTTCTTGTTATGTCACTAGCTCATATATATTTTTTATGAATGTTTCTGATTGGGCGTTGGATATGGTTTATGTGTGCAAACGTTCTGTTTGAGTTTTGTAGCCCATTGGTTGGGGTGTGTTTTGCATGTTAATTACAATGGGACCAAAGCCCAAAAGACAAACACCGGGAAAGGAAGTTGTAGCTGCACAAACACAAACGGCGGGGCGTCGCCGTAAAGGTGGTAGCGTACCAAATCCTCATGGTATTCTTTTTTGTGACCAAGAATAAGAGGATAGATACACTACTTTAATTGCTAGGAAAATAATACCGAAATGTTATATGGATGAAAATGTTTTGAATGTTTTGGGTATTCATGAGGATGTTAAGTGGATGTTTACCCAGTTCGGTTGGACTTAGCTTATGACTTCTAGATGGCCTACATTTGAACGCATAACTCTGAAGTTTTTGAGTTCTCTTCATGCCGAGATCGTTCAAGGTGATCGGTGTGAAGAGGGTTTTATTAGCTTCAGGTTATTCAATGTTGAGCATGCTTGTAATTTACTGAGTTTAATGCTTTTTATGCTCTGCCTGTGGGTGGTGCACGTGTTCTAGATAGGAATTTTAAGGATTTTATTTTCTCGCGCATCCTTGCAAGTGATGATCGTTATGACCCAAGTTGTTTTAAAGCTTCTTCCCTTCGTAATCCTTGCATTGATTATACCCATCGGGTTATGGTGAACACTATATTTGGTGGAGGGGAGAGTGATGGGGTCGTACGGCAGGTTGAGTTGTTTTTGTTTTGCGCTATGCTTCATCCTTCCTCTGTTGACATCGAATCACACATGATCTGGCACATTCTTAGGGTATCTAGAAAGAGTACGGAGAAGATAGTTTTAGGTGGTTTGATCACTCCTATAGGTATATATCCTTAGGATATGAGCTAGATGCATTACCATATTTGAGAGGGAGTATGTTGATTGATTTAGAGACTTGTGTTTCGATGAATATGACTAAAATGGTGGGAGACCAGTTTTATTTGAAGGTCAAGGACCAGGCGATTACGTTTCCACTTCCTTGTCCTCACTTGACTATGCTTAGAAATGTGAACAACTGGTCCTTCCTTCATGGCTTGGATACACAAGTCTCTGCACCATCTTCCCCTAATGGGAGTCCACCACCCTCTCATCCTTCATCCCCACCTCATTTACCTCCTCGCCCATCGGCGACGGGGGGCCGGGCCTTCACTTCCTACCTTTAGAACTGCGGATGAGAGATTTGATCATTTTAACAGAGAGATTGCCGCTTTGAGAGTTAAGACTGACACTATTTTGCAGAAGTTGAATAAGATGGAAAAAATTGAGCCCATGTTGCATACCCTGTATGACTGGCATATCTCTCAGCACCCTCCTCCTCAGTGACGACACTGTTTGATTCTGGTGTGGAGGGGGTGTGTCGACACACCTGTGATTTCTTTTCATGTGTTTTCTTTGGTTGTGTTTGCTCTGGTTGTTACGCATTGTTTTGAGTAGTTAGTTTGTTTATTTTGTTTCTGTTTTCATTCTAGTTCTTGCTTGTCCTTTGTTTTGTCTCTAGTCTGCTTCTGCTTGGTTTTTCGAGTCTGATGATGCAGGAATGAGCGCTGGATTTGCTGCTTTGTGCTTTTTGATGAAGAGTGAGCCACATTAAGCTGAATGAATAAGGGGGAGTTTCATTTCTTCTCTTTTATCATCCCTGTTTCTGTGATATGATTCTGATTGCTTGGAATGTGGGGGTTTGCATGTTTTTACAGAATTTCATGTGCAAATTTTTATTCTGTTTTCATGCTCTCTTTCCTGCTATTCTCAAGTGAGTGCCTCATTTCATGTCATTGGTTATGCTTTAGATGCATGTTGTTAGTAGATAATTGATTGGCTTTGAGAGATTCACAACTTGATTGTATGAGCGTTGCTGGCACTTTGCACTTGGTTGGCATGTCAATTTTATTTGGACATTGTAGTGGCTAGTTTAGTAGACGACTTGCTGGTGAGATTTTGAGCCTTCGACTATCGTGATTTTCAGTCCTACTCTCTTTCATGTGTGTTTTTCTTCCATGGTCGTATTCTCTAGAACTTGCTATTATTCTTGTTGAGGCTACATTGATGCATGCAAACATGGATATGATTTAGGCAATTCTTTCTTGATTTTTCATGAGTTACAAAGCCAAATAGCCTATCTTGGGAAAATTTTTTCCATTGTTAAACCCTTTTGAGCTAGGGCTGTTCTTTGATTCATGTCCACAAAATGAGCTTTCATTCCACTACGTGCTACTTCATTTTCTACCATGCTATAGAGTAGTCGAGCTTGGATTTAGTTGACTTTGTGGATTGCCAAACGCTAAGTTTGAAGGGGATTGGGTATGGTTACACTTGTAATTGTTGAGCATGTTTCGGTTTCTTGATGAGTTTGTGATGTTCAGTTGTTCATGCTAGTTGGTTATTCCACTATGAACATTTTAATGGGCTTTGATTGGGAGTGTGACTCGCTTATGATGAGTTCTTGTTGTTTAAAAGCAAAGGAAAAAAATCTAATGTGAAAAAGAACCTGAGTTTGAGAAATAAAAAATGAATGAAGCATGAAAAAGCTAGAATATGAATCGTGAAACAAAACACTGAAGTTGGAAGAAGCAGATGTGAAAAAAAATCTGAGAATGAAAGAAAAGAAGGAAAAACAGTTGAAAGAAAGGGAAAAAAAAAAACAGATGAAGTATGATTGTTGAGAAAAGAATGAAAAACAAATGTTGAAAAAGAGCAACGAGGAAATTGAGAAGAGATGTTCATAATTGAATTGAGATTTGGGGATGTGCTAGACATTGTTTGTTTGAATGAGGTGTCGGTGTTATATGTTCTTTAGTTTTGATGTTTCATTATTGCTCCATGAGCTCTATAGCTTTAGCACCACATGCCTAAATTATTTCCCACCATTAAACCAAAGCCTCGTTTCAAACCTTTGAAGGCCTTTTGATTCATGTGTTGCATGTGATATAAGTGGTGGAGATTAAGAAGATTAGCAGGCCTATGGTAGAATATTTCTATTGGAAGAATTTGAGTGAAACACGTGTACCTGTTCAAACACATGAGCGTGTGAGTTTTTTGTTTCCGGTGTGAGTCTACTGTTTAGTTGCTCACTGTCCATTGGAATTGCATATCTGCTAGTGTAATTATGTTTTGCACCTTGTTCATGAATGGTTTGTGAATTCTCGATTAGTTGGTTATTCTATGCTTAATGGTTGTATTCTTTGTTTCGCCACGATACTATTTTGAGACTTGCTTGAGGACAAGTAAGATTTAAGTTTGGACGGATTGATATGTGTGATTTTTACATATTTTTACACTGTGGCTCAACTCTAGTTTATGCGCGTCTTAATGGTTTTTAATGCGTTTTAATACAAATCCGTTTGTATTTAAGTGAGTTTGTTCTCGTGTTGGTTTTGCAGGATAATGGTCACTTTGGGACGTGTTTTGGAGCTTAATTCATGATTTATAATGTTCATGTGTTGACCACGGATCTGTTATGGTTTTCTCAGCATATGTTGAAGACTCAAGGCGAAGGCTACATGGTGGCGGCAGGTCTTAGTGATGTCGTGGACACTATGGCGTCGGTTGGATAGATCTTTTTATCCAGGATGATTTAATGATGCCTTGGATATCCATGATGATTGTCATGTTCTGATTGGTATGTGTGCCAAGTTTCAGGTCTTGAGAAGATCTGGTTTGAGAGTTAGGCTCAGGTGGCGCCATGGCGATGGGAAGACTGTGGCGACAGTTCCCAGGCTTTTGACTGGTGGCGTCACTTAGCTCTAACTTGTGATTCTGATATTGTTTGGACAAATCCTCTTGCATGGATATTGTTCATGGTGTCCTAGGATATGAAGACAAGGTTAGGCATTGAGATCAATGCTGATTTGTTGATGCCGACAGCTATCATCACCACAGGCACTTAACTTAAGGGAAGCAACGCCACAGAGGTCGACGCCCCGATCATTGGGTTGTGAGTAAGTTAGTTACCTCAGATTGTGTACTAGTTAGCTGACCTAATGGTTTGTGTCAGAGTTTGTTATAGCCTAGGGAAACGTGTATTGTTCTTATTGGCTGTAATTCTCTATATATTGGGTTCCCAAGAGCAAATCAGGATATTGGTGTCTTTGTAAATCCAGGTGGAAAAATTTCTCTGTGTTCTTCCCAGAAGTGAGAATTTTAATTTCTCCATTGTCCTCTTTGAGTGTGCTTTGTGATTGTGCTAGATTCATTGATTCAGTGAGGTTGAGAAATTGTTTCCGCTTCCAGATTTCTCATCACCCTCTACCACGGTGAGGGAGTACAAAAGACTCCTCTCCTTTAAATTAGGTAAACCGAAGAATGATGGCGCAAAATCATCCGCTCAATCACCCATGAAATAGAAATAATCTCTATTCGGCCTGCATATCATAACCCTCCTATGATAGCAGTCAATGTTCACATGATTCTTCATCAACCAATCCATGCCGAAAATAACATCAAAATCAGTAAAGTTCATAACTATGAAATCACAACTCAACGTAAGATCACCAAGGCCGACCTCACATGCTCGACAAACAGTCTTTAGGCATGCACTACCACCCGTCGGGGTTGTCACAATCAAAGGTACTTCTAGTCTTTTTCTCTTTAGACCCAGACTAGACACTAATGCAGATGAAATAAAAGAATGAGAAGCACCAGTGTCAAATAAATCCTCCACCCAAGTGTGGAACAATAAAATTGTACCTCTCAAAGCACGTGAACCACTCGATGCATCATCTTGAACAACCTACTCATTAGCCTCTGTTAGTGCCTCAATATAACCTCTGCCACCAAGTGCAAACACTCCTCCTCGAGCTGGCTGGCCTCCCCTCTGACCGCCTCTAGACGATCCACCTCTCTTACTGGAGGAAGAAGATGGACGAAAAGCAGAATGGAATCCTTCAACTGGCTGAGGCACATATGAAATTTGAGAAGACTTACCAGAACCCACATTTGCACCTCCAGGTGGTATCATTAGCATGGGACAATATCTACGGGTATGACCAAGCTGACCACACTGATAGCAAGTCAACGACATTTCACTCTGCTGCCCTGACATCATCGATGTCTGCTGCTGCTGCTGCTACGGTGGTCCCCGAGAGCCAGAAGCTTGTGACTGACTCAATAGTGGACAACAAGCAACACGATGTCCGGGTTGCTGACACAGATAACACACCTCGATACTACGTCCCGTAGACCCGGATGTAGAGCGGCCTAATCCAGAATCTAACTATCCTAGTCGGGGTGTGACCCATCGCTCGGAACCCGACGATCCTGAGCTCGTGCTCTTCTGTCTTTTTGATTCACGACCACCTCTAGAACTTTCTGTCCTCCTTGTTCTGGAACTCTCTCTGATAGTCTGATTTGCAGTCATAGTCCTCTCCACTACTCTAGTAGACTCAAGAAGGTCAGAGAATATCCGATGGGAAGCCAACTTCTCCCTGATACTTGGGCGTAGACCAGCTTCAAACCACTTGCAACGGAGAATCTCAGTGGCCACCAAATGAGGAGCAAACCTCAACAGTGATGTGAACCTTACAGCATATTAGTCCACCGTCATACTCCTCTAAACCAAACGATCAAACTCCTCTCTCATAGCATCTCTAGTAGATTCAGGAATGTACTTTTCTGGAAAGGCCTCACGAAAATCATCCCAGTCTCCACCCACCATCTGACTGGTGAGCTTCCACCAATGTCTGGTGTCTCCTCTCAGCTGAAATGTAGCAAAAGACACCCTCAGATCTTCCTCCTCAATCTGGAGAGTATCCAAAATCTGGGTGATCTGCTCTAGCCATTCCTTAGCTTGTAAGGGGTCAACTGCACCATCAAAGGTAGGAAGATTAAGCCGTTGGAACTCCCTCATAGCCGAAGTGGCCCACGGCTCTACATTTGCTTGTCGCTGACCACCCCTAACCGCTGTGGCAAGCTCTCTTATGGTATCCATGATTTCATGATTTGGCTCAAAAATGGAACACCAAAAGCACCAGCACCCTCTACGCCCTGGTCTTGATTCTGACCTCGCCCTGCCCTTCTTGGCGGCATAGTTCTACATCCAAAGACAAGAAATATTCAAATATGTTCCCAAATCCGTCAAATGATATAATTCTAATCCAAATCATACTCCTCGCCTAGGAGTGCCTCAACTCCATGACAGGTCATCCTATCCCCGATGACACACAATGCAGACGATGAAAAACTCATGCATGAATGTAAATGCCCAATGTCTCCATACCGTGACCGAGGTCACTATCCCTTGTCCCTAGATTTTCTAATCTAGAGCTTTGATACCAATCTATCACGCCCCGACCCGGTTAGGGTTCGGTTTATGACTACAGATGGGCCTGGTCCGCCTACCCACGAGTAGAATAAAAGTAAAACGAATAAAAGAAGGAATAAAATTCGGTCAACGAATGGTCTGTGACCCTCGGCACATCCACTGTGCCATTCTGGAGAATCTGTGGGCCCGTATCAAAGCATCAATCAAATCACAATTATTCTAAATATTTTCAACCCTCAAAAATAATAAAAATTTTGGCAAAACCTCCCCTAAAATAGGACATATCCCAAATAAAATACAAGTACCTGCAATCTCATAATACATAATACAGTCCCATCATCTTGATCTCATCGAGGAATCATACACTAAACGACAACTCATGGGAATCCATCCTACTACTACATGCTCTAAAAGAGAATACAAACTAATGATATGAATGAATAGTAGTCTTCTCATAATCTTCACAACGACATCAACCTAAAAGGGGGAGGGACAAAAAACAACTAAAGGGATGAGCGTGTCCCGAGCTTAGTAGGAGACATCTATCTCATGCCATGCATATGAAGCATAAATATATGAAAGCCCATGAAAATATTTCTATAGATGGATATACAACAAATAGTCATATGCCCACTATATCAAATCCATAAAATCATCCATGAATCTCAAATCTCAAATCATGCAAGTCCAGTCGAATATGAATAAATAAATGCTCATGATAAAAACCATTATTCCTTAAACCTCGTAAGGAATTTAAATCTCCTCAGAATCAAGTCTCAAAATCACTCATGGCTCTCGCATTCAGACCACCATGGAAATCATATCTCAAAATCCAACCACGGCTCTCGCATTCGGACCACTATAGAAATTAAATCTCAAAATCAAATCTCGAAAACACCCAAACATGACTCTCGCATTCGAACCACCATGGTTGGGGCGACATGGCTCTCCCTGGACCACCATGCATGGCAATTTATGAACATGGCTCTCGCACTTGGACCACCATGCCATGGGTAGGTGTCACCCCGCTGCAGCCCAAAGATCGGGTCTCTCACCCAGGTGGAAGCTCGTTCCACAATCTTACTAAAACCAATATCTCAGTAGTCCATCATTTTAAATCCATCATTAAGTCCAAATATATCCAAATCCACATTTTATCAAAAACAAGGCATATGGCATAATTTCCTCAAAATTAAATACATCTCGCAATCCACAATTTAAATCTCATATAATAGTCATACAGCAAAAAAATCTCATGCTATGATCCACAGAATAATCCGAGGAAAAAATCATGATTAACAGTATATGAATATAGAATTAAAATCCGATAATACTAAGATCATGCTCATATGTATATGCGTAAATATATAAATTGCATAATAAATAAATCATGCCTCACATACGTATGCTAACAAGTCATCGCATATGACTAACGTCCCCTACCTTATGTTCGATGATCGCAGAAAAATCAAATCCACATGTCTCAATCTCGTGCAATTCCTTTTCCTACAAAATATATTAATTCCCTCATTAAAATACATTCCGAATTAATTATTTTTATGCTAATCATCACGTGGGAATATTTCCGACCACTCTAAAATAAATCCAGACAATTTACGTATTCAAACACATATAATTATATCCTCTGAACAACCTAACGACCAAATTAAAGCATGAAAATAATATTTCAAAGGGTCACTCAAATTGCCCGGACCACAATCCGCCACCGGCCGCCGGATTCTGGCACCGATAGCCCATGTCCGAGCTCCAACAACCTCCAAATCGACTTCGACCACCACCAAACCGCCGCTAATCACCACCACCGCTAGCCACGCGTGGACAGCCACCCACGGCCACCACGTCGCTGCCTAGCCCTTGTCCACAGCCACCACACACCACCCAGCTCTGGAAGGGGTTGAAACCCCAGCCCAACCACGATCTCCTCACTGTTCGTGGATGTCCAGCCCTTATACGACATCGCCGGCGACGGTGGAGCACCTCGCCGGCCATCTGGCGTTGCCCAGTCGTCAGCCAAGTCACCGGCGACGTGCACAACACTAACCCGGTCACCTCTCTCTGCCAACGACGACAAATCGAAACCCAAACATAAAACCGAGAGCAAATCGAAAAACAACGAAAACCCGACAAATTAGGCATTAAAATCATAAATCAGAGCAAGACAAAGTCTGATCCGAGCTTACCTTCGTTCAATCGAAGCTCTGGCCGACGGATCTCGTCGTACTTTGCCAAAATCTGCTCCTCCTCTCGTTGAGTCTCGTTGTCGTCACCGCCCAGTGCGGCTGTCACCGCCGCTCAAGCACCCAGCACCACCCACACGTCTCCCCGCCGGTGTCTCGCTGCCCATCGGCCTCCTACTCCTCGTCTGAAATGGTGGTGGTGTTCGATAGAGAGAGAGATGAGGAAGATGAAGGGAGCAGAGAGAAGAAAAGAAAGGGAATAAGAAAATAAGGGAGGAGAGAGAACAAGTGGAAAGTAAAAGACTATGAGGGGGAAAAAAACAACACACCACGTGCAAAGTGAGGGAAACACGGATCTTGTCTGAATTTAACGAAGCCACCCGTGGAAAAAGAACAATTGGCACACGTGCAATTTACACAAATCCAAGGGTATAACAGTCTTTCCACGCACAAAAAGAACTGGGAAAAAAAAAATAATACGCGCCGCTCGTTTCGAACTCAGAATCAAATAGAAATAAGTCACGCGTCAATCCAGCTGGTCTAATAAAATTTTATGTCGTATTTTTACGAACTTTAAATTCATTAATCATCATAGTTATAAATTAATATCATATTTATTATAATTAAAAACCATAAATAATATCATTTTTATTTATTTATTTATTTATCATAATAATTATTATTTTTTTCCAACTGATCCATCATAAAACCCGGCTTAAAATAACGAGCTAACCGGATAAAAAGGTAGGGGTATTACAGCTGTGTCTCGTCTCCGACCGTATGCAGGGTCCGTCAGTATACATGCACATCAAGTGGATCTATCGCCCTATAGTTGGCTGTCAGCTCACACATCTCGTGTGCACAGGGTAGGCCGAACCTCGTCCACTTCACGCATCCACACCGGTCGGCATCTGTCCCAACCTCACACCAGCCCTGCCACTCCTCATCTATCAGCTGAATGGCTCTATGGGATACCCGACCCTTTAGACGACGAAACAACTGGAACACCGTCGAATGAAGGTCGACTGTTCGCTGCCTCTCCATCTCAGTCTTGATCTGATTCAGCTGCAGCTCAACCAACTCATGTATATGAGGGAACATATTATGAAAACTTCCGGTAGATGTCCCT
>JAOWBR010168825.1:0-11558 GCA_028571145.1 Dionaea muscipula
CAAGAGGGCAAAAAGAGGAAAGCAAGGGGGTGGCGGACGTCCGGGCGGGCGTCCGGACCCCGAGCAAGGGAATGGTCCCGAGCGAGGAGAAGGTCCCGTGCAGGGCGAGCAGCGGACGTCCGTACCCCGGGCAGGGAGAAAGGTCCGGGCAGCCTCGGGCAAGCGTCCCGGGCAGGTCTCCCGAGCAATGATCCGGGCGCGCCACCCGAGTAGGAGAGAGGAGAGGGAGGAGAGAGAGTCCCTCCTTAAAAATGAGGGGGGTCTGACCTATTTATAGGTAAAAACAGACGATCGAACGTCCGGTGGTTGATGGCTGACGTCCAGTCCCCGTACGGACGTCCACCGGGCAAGGCGAATGACGGTCAAAAGGCCCTTTTGGGCCCGTTTGAGCTCCGATCGACGAATGGTTTGCGCCCACGCGATCGTGGAGAAATGGGGAATCATCCAGGATGGGTTTGGTCGGGATTGGTCGTGGTTGACCAGGTTTGGCCATGGTTTGACCATGGTTGACCAAGGGCTCGGGTTCAGTCGGGTCTGTTCGAACGGTTCAATCTCGGACCCTTTGGCCACGTGTCTCGAGGGGGTAAATCCCCCTATATCAACGGGGAAATTCCCCTTGTACACGTGGACAAAAAGCCAAGGGGGTGACCGGGGTCGTTTGATATCGATTCGGTTCAACCAATTCGGTTTCCACCACTAAGGATCAGCTCGGCGGTTCTGCCCGAAGGATCAGCCCAGAGACGTGCCTTTGAGATTTCAAGGCTAATTTTTGGCCTTGTCTGATCAGCTCGGGTGATCAGCCCGAAAGACGTGCAGGGGTACTTAGCCTTTTTCAAACTCTGTTCTCGTGAGAATTCTTCCCCTCCCGTCAACCACACTGGTGACGTTGGAGATTCATTTCAACAGGCACAAGCCTAAATACAAAATAACCCCTTTTAGGAAAGAGTTCAACCCGCTGATGAATCTCAATATGCTTGAGATTTGAGGAAGATCGATTGCCACCACCACTTGAGGTCGTAGTTGTCGTTGAGTGGGCCCCTCCTGTCCAGGGGGACCCCTCGGACGAGGGTTGACTTGGACAAATCCGTGATGATTGGATCAATACGTGCGGCAGGACAACACTTCTGCCGGTCCCACACATTAGATAAGATCAATACGTGGCGATCTGGATGCCAAACATGTGGCGATTTTGGGGTAAAATGGTCATTTCATAAGTCGCAAGAGCTGAAATCGAATCCTATAAATACTTCTTTTCCTCCTTGATTTCAAGGATCTAGAAAAACGAGAAGGTTCATAATATTCTTAAATTTATCTATCTTTTAGATCTTCAGTTCAAGAACTAACTTGACCATTGAAGCGGCCTTTTGAGGACTGTCTCGGACCGGTACGTTCTGACGAGCTTTCTTCTGCGCAGATCATAACTCGAGCGACCAGCATCCTATGACCAGCTGGCTCCAACATTAAAATGACGTGATTTAGCGCACTGAAACATAACCGAATTTTCAACCATTATTAATTATTATTATCAATTATTATTATTATTATTATTATTATTATTATTATTATTTAATATTTAATTGAACTATATACAAACGAAAACTCTTGTGATCTGATCTAAATTAATCTCAAGTACTCGTCAAAAGTTGGCAGCCTGATGAAATGAAAAGTCATTGGTGGACACTTGGATATATATCCTTAATTGGCGGACACACGTTTGAAACGTAACGTGGAATGGTGATATATTGATATTATTATAATATTGAAAAGTTGGCTCCCGGCCCGTAATTTTGGAAAACAAATAGCTAGCTAGCAGCCGTACGTTCACACAATGCATAATGTTTGTCGTGTGTATATATATATACACACATATATATAGTATATGCATATATGCAAGCAGTAGTAATTAAACGAGAGATCAAGCTAGTTGTGAACTAATAACATATATATATATATATATACCACGCACATCAAATACTAAGAAGTAATTAGATCGATGGCAGCTGCAGCTAACAAGCTCGGATCAGTAGCTGCTCTTCTCTTGATCCTATTTGGTAATTAATTCGCTTTGCTCGCTCGCTCGCTCGCTGCTCGCATTAACTTATATATTATATACTGTTTGTTTAATTTGTTAATTTTTTTTAATTTTTTTTTTTATCTTGAATGGCAATATTGGCCGCAGCCTGCAGTGTGTTGTTTTACACAAGCCATGGCATATGCTTATGCCCAGGCATTGTAGTTCCACCGGAGTATGTGGGAGCCACCGCCACCTGCAACGGCGAACCGTATGTTCCACCGTGTCACTGCGCTATACTCGGCTGCTCGGATTCATTGAGCGGCTGCATCATCCACTTGGAAAATGGTACGGATGTGGACTGCCCCTAGCCAGCCACTGCCAAACCCAACTGCATCAGCTAATCCTCATCCTCGATCCTTGGCTTCGCTTGTTTAGTAAATTAGTGTGCGATCAATCGATCCATATGGATTTCCCATTTGGTGTATTAATTAGTATTAATAATCCACTTTGTTTGCTGATGTAATTAATTGAATGGAATATTATTATATGATTGTGTTATGCTTAAACAATCAAGAAGAGTCCAAATCGAGAAAACTTCTTTTAATCACAACCACAAACGATTATACTCGGAAACTCAGATTAGTGTTAAGGATTCGTCGGAAATTACAAGACAACTTAATAAGTAAAAACCGATTTCAGACTTTCCGAATACCGAATAATAACAAAATCCACAACCAAAAATTCAATGCTTACTTAAACTTATGGAAGAACATGGGGGTCAATATATAGGTAAAACCTGTCGCTCAAAATTCATCACAACCAATAACTAAGGAAGACTATACATTGGCAAAGAAAATCTAGAAAGAATCCTAAACTTTGTTGTGGGTGTAGAAAACATTCAAGAATTGGAAGAATTGGGAGAAAGTCATTTATTCATTGGTGTATACATAAGAATATATAATCACAGGTTGCCATATTCCACCAATACAAAGTTGCCATAGTTCAGCCTTCCATATCTAAAATCCCTCTAACAAGGAAAGAAGAATTCCGGTAATAACGGCAAATGGGAAACAAATATGATAAATATGGGAAGCAAATATGATAAGTCTAACACCCCCCTCAAGATGAAACGGGGTGATCAACAACGTTCATCTTGCGTAGTAAGGATGTAAAGTGTTCGGCGCCGAGGGACTTGGTAAAAAGATCTGCAGGTTGATAGCGAGTAGAAAGATAAGTTGTCTGGATCACACGACGAAGGAGGTATTCACGGATGAAATGGCAATCCAACTCAATGTGTTTTGTTCATTCATGAAACACGGGATTAGAAGCGATATGAAGAGCCGCTTGATTATCACAATGAAGTAGCATGGGCTGAGGACAAGGGACCCCCAAATCAAAGAACAGGGACCGTAACCATAGGAGTTCACAAGTAGCTGATGCCATAGCTCGGTACTCCGCCTCCGCGGAAGAACGAGAAACGGTAGATTGTTTCTTGGTTTTCCATGACAAGGGAGCAGAGCCTAGACAAGTAAGATAACCGGTAGTGGACCGGCGAGTAACGGGACAGCCCGCCCAATCGGAATCACAATATCCAAGGATGCGAAGGTCGGTGTTAGCAGCAAAAAACAAACCCCGCATAGGGCTACCTTTGAGGTAGCGTAAGACTCTCATGGCTTCTTCAAGGTGTGGTACACGAGGGCATTGCATAAATTGACTTAGAACATGAACGGCATAATTAACATCGGGCCGGGAAATAGTGAGATAGATGAGACGACCCACCAAACGCCTGTACAAGGAAGGATTCTCCAGGGGTTCACCAGTATCAGGACGAAGTGAATGCTGTTGCACCATAGGGAATGAAGTCGCTTTCGCACATTGGAGTCCGCTGTCTTTGAGTAGATCAAGGGTGTATTTCCTTTGATTAAGAAAAATACCAAACCTGGATCGGGCAACTTCCAAACCAAGGAAATATTTGAGATCACCCAAGTCCTTAATAGGAAACTGTTGAGCCAAGAAGGTCTTGAGGGCATTGCTAAGAAGAGCCGAAGAGCTAGCAATGATGACATCATCAACGTACACAAGAACGATGAATCGATCAGGACCTTGAGTGAAGGTAAATAAGGAATAATCGGCCCGTGATTGAGAAAAACCAAAGGTACGGAGTGCGGAGGCGAACTTCTGAAACCATTGTCTGGAGGCCTGCTTCAGACCATAAATAGATTTCTGAAGACGACAAACTCTTGAGTCTTTAGGAGAGAGATATCCTGGTGGAGCCTTCATATAAACCTCTTCATCTAAATCCCCATGGAGAAAAGCATTGTCCACGTCAAGCTGATGTAGCAGCCACCCTTTGGCCGCGGCGACGGCAAGTACACATCGAACAGTCACAAGTTTTGCGACAGGGGCAAAAGTCTCTTGGAAATCAACACCTTCGACCTGCGTATAACCTTTAGCCACTAATTGGGCCTTATATCGTTCCACGGATCCATCGGACTGATACTTGATTTTGTACACCCATCGCGACCCGATGGCTTGCTTACCAGGAGGAAGAGAAGTAAGCGTCCATGTCTGATTACGCTCAAGCGCCTGTATCTCCTTGTCCATGGCTAATTGCCAATGGGGATGGGAGGATGCCTGTTGAAAATTAAAGGGTTCTATTTCTTGGGTAATAGCTGCAAGAAATGCTTGGTGAGTGGAGCGAAAAAAATGGTAAGGAATGTAAAGGGGATGCGCCTTACCCGAAGAAGGGTTGAGAAGAGGTGCGGTGACAGGATCGCTAGCTACCTTATTACATACGTAGTCTTGAAGTCTGAGCGGTGGTTGGCGGGTCCGCTGTGGACGAGCTGTGGTAATGGGTGGTGAGGAAATGTCCAAAGACTCACATTGTGGTGTGGTAGAATCTGTGGCAGGAAGTGGCAAGGCTGAAGAATGGTCAACTGAATTAGGTGAGTCCATGTTATCATGCTGGGATGCAGGGACATGTGTCTCTTGTAAAGAAGTGAGTGGGACAGTATCAAGCACATAGTCAGGCACATAGTCAGGAGCATGATGTTGTGGAAGTGGCATGGGCTGTTCACTGGAGGGGGTCTGGATAATATACTGATAAGGAAAAGAATTTTCATAAAAGGTGACATCTCGTGATACAAAAATTTTGTGAGAATCCAGAGAGTAAATGCGGTAACCCTTTTGACTAAAGGGATAACCAAGAAAAATACCTTTCGTGGCTCTAGAAGCAAATTTGTCGGTTGCGGTTACATGAGCATAACATAAACACCCGAAAACTCGAAGATGATCAAGTGTGGGTTGTTTAGAGTATAAGACTTCATAAGGACTACGGTGATCAAGGATGGGTGTTGGCATTCGGTTGATGAGGTACGTAGCTGTTAAAACGCACTCTCCCCAAAACTTAATGGGTAAGTGGGCATGAAAACGGAGAGCACGAGCAACCTCTAAGACGTGTCTATGTTTCCGTTTGGCAATGCCGTTTTGTTGGGGCGTGTGGACACAGGTAGTTTGATGTAAAATACCTTTCTGTGAAAAAAAATGCTTTCATAGAAAGGAATTCTTGACCATTATCAGATCAAAGAACCTTGACAGATTTGGAAAAATGATTTTGAACAAGTGTGCAAAAATGTTCAAGAATTGACTGAGTTTCTGACTTGTTTTTCATAAGATATACCCAAGTGCATCTAGAATAATCATCAACCACAGTTAAGAAATAGGATGCACCGGTTAGTGAGGGCGTTCGATATGGCCCCCAAATGTCATAGTGAATCAAAGCAAATAACTCAGTAACAATGTGATTACTAGTACTAAAAGGTAACCTTGTATGTTTGGCACAATGACATGCTTCACAAGACAATATGGGGGAAGAACCAACAGAGGATAAAGTTTTAAAAGGGACATGACCGAGTCTTTGATATAAAAGGAGAAGTCTTTTATTGTCGGAGATAGATGCCGCCGCATTACTGGACGAGACTTTGAGGTAGTAGATCCCATCACGTTGCTCACCCTTCCCAATCTCCTTCTTCGTTGTAAGGTCCTGCAAAATGCAACCATTAGGTAGAAAAAGGATGGAACAGTTTAATTGAGTAGTGAGTTTATGAACAGATAATAGGTTGCATTTAAAGGAGGGAAGGTGGAGGACATTCGGTAAGATTAATGATGGGGTAAGAGTCAAGTCTCCTTTTTTGCTAACAGGCATTCGCATACCATTAGGAATTGTAACCATGTGATCATGAGATTGCAAATTATGAAGAAATCTACCATCAGAGGTCATATGATTGGATGCGCCAGAGTCAATGACCCATTCAGGATTGGAATCAATACCAGAAAAATTGGCCAAGTCATCACTTGGCGGTTTGAGAAGTATAAGGAGACGTTGGTAATCTTCCGCACTTAACCCAGGGATGGGGGATGCCACCGATGGTAAACCATCAGTTGATGAGGGACGCTGGTCTTGGGCAATGCAGTTGTTAGCCTTGTCAATTACAGCAACTTGCCCCTGTGATCAATTGCCCGCTTGACGTCTTGGATCCCCAATCTGAGGGATAGCCAATGAGTTCAAAACATTTATCTTTGGTATGTCCATGACGATTACAATGATCACAAAAGGGCCTTCCACCAGAACGCCCTCTGCCACGCCCCCTGCCAGATTGGTTAATAGAGTGGGATCCATAGTTGCGAGCAGTGAAGGCAGTAGTGTCTCCTTGAGGACGAATAAGGGAGGATACGGCCAACTGCTTTTCTTCATTAGATACCAGGGCATAAATTTTAGCAACTGAAGGTAAGGGATCAAGGCTTAGAATGGAGGACCTGATAGTTTGAACGAGTCACCAAGTCCAAGTAAGAATTGATGAGTCTTTTCATTCTCACGTTGTTGAATCTGGTCCTTCGCAGCATTGCAAGTGCATACAGGCAAAGGAACATAGGTGGCAAGTTCATCCCATATTTCTTTGCACTTGGTATAATAGGTCGTAACATTCATATCTCCTTGTTGAAGATTCATTTGCGCCCTTTTTAGTTCATGGACACGAGCAACATTACCTTGACTGAAGTGGTCTTCAAGATCGCGCCACATCTCTCGCGCTGTATTATAGTAGACGATACTATTGTGAAGTTCTGGTGTCAAGGCATTAAGAATCCAAGTGATGACCATTGAATTACACCTCTCCCAGTCTTGAAAATCGGCAGCAGTTGATGATGGTTTGTTGACGAACCCATTGACGAAGCCAAACTTATTCTTGGCTTTTAGAGCATTGACCATGACCCTCTTCCAACTAGAATAGTTAAAGCCATTAAGAACACAGGTGACAAGAACGATTCCTGGATTATCCGAGGTGGTGAGAGTATATAGTGAATTCGTGGGGCTGGTAGAAGGAGCAGCCATCGTTAAGAATCAGAGTGGCGACAAGCCTGCTCTGATACCATGTAGAAAACATTCAAGAATTGGAAGAATTGGGAGAAAAAGTAGTTTATTCATTAGCGTGTACATGAGAATATATAATCATAGGTTGCCATATTCCACCAATACAAAGTTGTCATATTTCAGCCTTTCATATCTAAAATCCATCTAACATGGAATGAAGAATTTCGGTAATAACGGCAAATGGAAAACAAATATGGGAAACAAATATGATAAGTCTAACAAAAATAATTTTTTAGTTAATATGATGAGGCTAATAAATTTTTTTTATGAATTTGAACTAAAATGACTTTTTTTTAACATGAAAATTTGCTTTATTTATTACTACGAAGAGTCACAAGCGACACACCCCAAAAATGCTGGGAAATTAAGTACAAGCAGACGGCTGAAAATCCTCTAGACTAAATTCCTACTTCACTTATGCGTTCCATACTCCAGCAAATGCCACATGGACAATGGAGTTAATTCTATTCGAGTTAAGTTAACTCTAATCACTTTTATTTTATTTTATAAAAACTAATTAACATTAAACGACTCTTAATTCATCATCTCTAACTCATACAACCTACCCTTTGTTCTCCATCTATTTTCCATGGCCAACCAGAGCGGAACTTGGTGGCGCGGAAGGATCTCCCTACTCCAGACAAGGTTTGCCCATGGAGTTCTAGCTCCCCCACCCCTTCGTTAAGGCAATGTATGCGGCTCTCACTGAGTACTGCTGAAGGCCCTGGAATTTGCACCATTCAGTCATGCCATAACTGATGAAGGGAAGAAGAGAATCCCGGACTTTTAACAGCGAATTCCAACACCAAGCATCACCATCCCTCTTCTCCACACACCAAATGGAATGAGTTCTCAAATATCGGCCATGTATCCATCTTACCCCAAAAACGATCAGCTTTGTTGGCCAAGTCCCACACAAGTATGAACGAAGATGCCAAATTCCATCCCCAATCCCTCATGATGCCCAAGCCCCTAAACTTTTTACTCAAACATACCTCATCCCACTTCACCAAGGTTTTGTACTTATCTAATGCAATGCCAGACCAAAGGAATACTCTGCAGAGGGCCTCCACTTTTCTAACAATAGCTTTGGAAAGCAAGAAAATTTGTGCCCAATGGACCTGGATGCTCAAAATGACACTTTTCACCAATTGTAATCTACCTGAGTAGGAGAGGTTCCTAACATTCCAGCATGTGATTGTAGACAACATCCTATCAAGGAGGGGTTGATAGAGTGCAATCCGAAGCTTCTCAGCCGAGAGAGGGATACCCAAGTACCCGAAGTGTGCAGGACAGATTCCAAAGCCCAAGATCCCCGCTAGCTGCAATTGCTTCTCGAAGCCCACTCCACCAAAGCAAAGGGAACTCTTGGAAAGGCTTGCTTCCAGTCCAGAAGCTCGTCCAAAATGAGCAAGCCACGCTTTGACATGCCTGAGGGAATCTGCATGAGCTTTGGAGAAGATCATTAAGTCGTCAGCAAAACAGAGGCTAATAATTCTAAATTGCTACATCCTTGGTGGAACTAAAAAAGTTGGTCTTTCCCCATTTTCCTCATGCATCGTGAGAAGTACTCCATAACAAGGACAAAAATATATGGGGAAAGATGATCCCTTTGCCTAATGCCCCTCTTATCCCGAAAGAAACCCATCACCTCCCCATTCACAGAGAGGGAAAAAGAGGCCGTCGTAACACAAGTCATGATCCATCGCTAAAACCTCGGGGGAAGGTGTAGGCACTCAAGTAATGATTGTACAAATGTCCTGCTCATCGAGTCATACGTCTTTCTTAGGTCAATTCTCATCAAGCACCTATAAGAGATCTTCTTCCTATTATATCCATTCAACTATTCAAGAGCTCCTGACATGGAAGAATATTATCAAAAATGGATCGTCCCCTCACAAAAGATCCTTGGCCAGAATTCACGAGATGGGGGAGAACAGACACCAATCTACTACAAAGCATATCGGATAAAATCACTAAAAATAAAGGTTTTTAAGTCATGTATTGACGGTATGAGCCGTGAGATACACTAATAATCATCTGTTTTATTTTTAAATTTTATCCAAATTTAGAGGGGAGCATCGGTAGGAGAATTCGTCCCTCACGACATTAGATGAGTTTTTTTATATAAAGTCGATTCAAGCTTGCATCCATTTATTTTTCGGATTGGATTTTAGTATTTTACTGCAACAAAACGAGCAATCTATATTACGGGATTAAGGTTTATCTGGGACAAGAAGTTACTCTTAATCACAAATATAAATAACTAATGATAATATTATATAAAAAAATTAAAAAGAGTCAGATTATTTTTTACACACAATGGGTTACTCCCAACCAGGGGTGTTCAACTTCAACCTTACCAAGGACCCGAACAACCGGTGTGACTCGATCAATATTCAAGTCATCTTGACCCGAACGATCTCTAACAATCCAACTACAATAATTCTTAAAAACTAGATAATATGGTAACTCGATTACTAATTTTAAAAAGAATTGATACACACACATAAATTAGATTAAAAAAGAAAGAAATCAATTGTTAATTGTTAGTTATATATTAACTATAGGTTGATTGTTGAGAGATCGGAGGCCAAGTTTCCGCTGCAAAGAACATGATAGAATTTGCTAAGGTTTCTCGATCAACCGGTCGAGAATCTCCTAAACTTCAGAATATAAGTTGGTTTGTTAGAACATGTTCATCGGTACTCATTTTCCCCCTCAATTTATTGATATATTATTATTCATCAAAAAATTGAGTTAGAAAATGCCACAGTCAAAAGGTCAATCAAATTTTGAGACTATACTCTCAATGTGAAACTCAACAGAGTGAAAGAGAGAGGAGGAGAGGAGGGGGAGTGATAGAGCTGATAATAATTCTACTTGGACTTTAATTACAAATTCAAAACCAAACACCTTATTTGACTACTTGGACTTCAATTATAAATTCAAAACCAAACTTCTTACTTGGCACACCACACCTCTTCAAAAGATAGGTGGATGAGCCCTGATTAACTGCGTCACATCTTGCGGGTGAAATCAATCCGTTCACCAACTCTAAAATGAGTGAGATTAGAAATTTTGATGTTCACACCCCATTACTCCACTTACCATTGCCTAGCGAAAGAGGTTAAAGAGTTTCTCCGCATCGACCGACCACGAGCAAAGCTCTCAAAGAAAAAACTTTTATAAATTGATTGTCAACACTTTATTATTTTTATACTATTATTTATTTATTTATTTATTATTAGTTTTTGGCTAAAATTGAAAGTATTTTTTCCTAATTTATTATCAAATTAACGGTCGCACGTATTTTTGACCCGATAGTCCTTCGTTGTCTTAAATTATTAAAAAATATACGCTATAAAATAACAATAAAAAATTTAAAATTATATTAAGGATCGTCTCAATAAATTAAAAGTTATAAAATTATATTAAGGATCATCTCAATAAATTAAAAGTTAAGTTAAAAAATTTTAATATTATATATATATATAAAACCACCCTTAACATGACATTTATCGAGTAGGATAAAATTTAAACACCTAGTTGTCGTATATTATCAAATATAAATAATATAATTATTAGATCATAAATAATTTTAATCTTTTAAAAAAGTAACCTTTTTTGGATAGCTTAAATTTTAATTATGTAATTAGAATCATTAGATTAACCCGATATGTGATTCACATGCCTTAGTGATCAGGTCAAAAGACTCAAAACCTAAAATTTAATGTGAAGAAGAGTACTTTCAAACTTTCCAAAAATCAATTACTTTGTGTACACGCAGAAAATCCGTGTTTTTTTTTGATAAAATATAATATATAACCGTTTTTTATTATTAAGAATGATTGTATATTATCATTATATTAAAAAAATTTATGTACTACCGATAATTATTGATTCATTTAATCGAAAATTTGAAAAAAAAAAAAAAAAAAAACCACACACACCCCGCTTGAGCCTACCTTATCGGTGTACTGTTCGCAAAGTTCTTCTCAAAAACAGAGGCAGTGTGCGCCCAGGCGCTGCTTGAGGCATTTTCCCAGAATCTCCCTCCTTCATTTTCCCTTTCCCTCTACAGCACGAATTGTTGCAACTTCTCACCCCTTTCAC
>JAOWBR010168836.1:0-11557 GCA_028571145.1 Dionaea muscipula
AAGAATGGAATTTTAAAATCGAAGTATTTGTTTTTTAAGGAAAATTACTCATCATTAATAGAATACGAATCATAAAAAAGATTATGGATGTTTTAAAATGATTAAAAATATTATTTAAATATTATTTATTTTTAAAAAAGTTGAGAGTTTCTTTTAAAATTCATAAAATAAATATGTTATATTTAATAAAAAAAGTGCTACATTTAATACGATCTTTAAACAAATTTAACTCGTTTATAACTCGGTTCGAGGTCATCTAGAGATTGGGTTGGTGGGTCATTTACAGGTGTGGTTGGGGACACAATAGACCGACAGTTTTCGCCCATCTCGTGCCCCCTCCTTCGTTTCTCCATCCGAAGCTCTTCCTCTTCTGGTCTCTTTACTTCATCTTCTACTGCGAGGCTGACCGGTGGACGGAACGGCGGCCAAGTGCATAGGGGCATTAATATCAACTGGGGCTTCGCCGTGTGAGGAATCGGCTAAAGTGTTGTAGCTTCAAGGGGGTAGACGCCGAGTTCGGGAGTAACTCGACGTGTGGTTACCACGCTTGCCGTCGACTCTTCCCAAACCTCTCTAGTTCTCCTTGCCTGCTGGATCGACTACATCCAGATCGATAACAGACGGCCAATTGTTGAAGGTTTAGTCTCCTTTCCCAAATCCCAACTCTTCTCTTCCCATGTATACTTTGCCCAATTCAGGTTTTGCTGTTTCAGATTCAGGGTTAGCGATGTGGCCTTAGGGTTCAATTTTTGCTTTGGATTGCTCAGTGTAGGTCAAGTCTTCATTTGTTGTAAGGAGAGGATCAGATTGGTTTATATCCAAAATTCCAAATGGGGTGGGGGATGATCTTGCCATCAGCTGATGGGATTTTTGGAAAGGCCAGAGGGGCTTGAGGAAGTGATTTATTTAACCTCCAGTTTAAGCTAATAGTAAAGAAAATGGAGTACGGACTATTGGAGACTTTACGGTGTTGTACACTCAGCAACTAGGAAGACTTAGGATCACTGGATTGTTACTGGATCACTACCTTGAACACCGTATGATCACTACCTTGAACACCGTATGGTCACTGGAAAAGATATTTGAGGTCCTGCAGTTGTCCTCGCCATCTGGGTGAGTATGCTTCAAGGTGAGATTAGAGCATTGGAATGTGGAGGTAGGGACTGAAGAGTGAATAGTGCTCAAATCTTACCCAAGATTGCCTCTCTCCTTTAATAGGCCGAGAGTGAGATTTTTCCAGATGTTGAACATGGGAACGATAACTAGAGGGTATATAGGTCTTCATCTACAAGTTGTTCTGTTACCCACTTGTGCATCGTTTCATCAATGATATTTCCTCCAATGGTTAGATAATGTTAGTTGATATTTGCTATGCAACTTCTGTCTGCTTAGCATTATCGAATGTATTTTGTCCTAACAGATGGTAATTGTATTAGTCTTGCATGATATAAACAGGGGAGAATGTAGTCTTCTTTATCCATCGAGATTTTTGTGGCAGTATGGTTCATAGCATTCATTTTTAGTGGTGTTCTTTTTTTTCCCTCTTTCTTGATCTTTGTTGACCCCTTGTGTGGTGTGATGGTTTATGTTATCTGGTTTCTTCGAAAGTATATTGTTGTCTTGGAAAATAGTAATCTGAAATTCTATTTAAATAGGTAATAGGCTTTGATAGAGGCGCAGTTAGTAAGAGTACAGCCACAACTTTTTTGCTGCCTGGACTTGCATAATAACGGCATTAGCCTTTTCATCTTGTACTCCTTCATCTTCATGGATGGGTAGCCATTCTTTTGTCTCTGTCTTTGATAGACATTGTTGATTATGCTTACCTAGGAGTAGGAACTGATAAAAAAAAAAAAATACATTTATTTCATTGTCCGTAAGTGGATAATATTATACATTACTATTTTTAGCTCAAACCTAATCTGCGGATTGGATGCGGACAATGCGTGATAGATAGCTAACAGTCAGCGCACTATATTCGTCAGATCTTTGGTGCATGTGTCCTGTGGATATGTGGCTGACCCCACTTGGTGAGAAAAAAGTCATGTTGTTGTTGTTGTAAGTGGATAAAGATAGATTTTTGAGGCAAGAAACCTAGGATTTCATAGAATTTGTATGATAAATCTTGAAATATATTTGAATGAAGATCCTTCATTGTGCAGTATGCAATTCATCTGATGTTCATTTCAACTTTCTTTTACTCTCTTGTCTTCTCCTCTTCTTTGCCTGACTTTATCTTTAGTTTTTGCCTCTTCTTGTGGAGGGAGTGGGTTCTGGAGCATAATGAATAGAAGAATGATCTTAATGCGTGGCAAGTTTTTCCCTTATCATGTTAGCAAAAATCTGACTCTGTCAGGTCACTGTACAATCTATGTAGATTTTGCTATAATCACAGTCGTCATCGTCGTCGTCATAACCGATTTTCACAAGATAGCTGTACGTAGATGTATCTTTATCTTAAATTTTTGTCTCTCCTTGTGGAGGGAGTGGGTTTAGGAGCATAATGAACAAAGAATGATCTTAATGTACGGCAAGTTCTTCAATTGGCAAGTTCTTGCTGTACATAGATGTTGCTATAATCACAGTCGTCGTCGTGACCTTCTGGCCACATGTATCTTTATTTTGAATTCGGACACTTTAGAGCATCGATAATGTAAGTTGCAACATCTTAAGGTCATTTTTTAACACTTCGCTCAATGTTGTTTTTGGTCTCCTTCTACACCTTTTCCCTACCAATTGAATCATTTCCCTCCTCCTCATTGCTCCTCACATGGTTTATGCCAAACATGCTCTATAATGCTCTCTCGCCTTCTCTATCATCGATACTACCCCATCTTGATTCTTGTTTTCAAATTTCATCATTTTTTTATTTTTTCCTTTAAAGTTACACCTATCACCCATGCATCGCAACCTACGCATCTTAGCTACGGCAAGTCTCTGGATGGGACTCTTCTCTACGACCCAACACTCTAATGCATATATTGAGGCTGGTTTGATCGCCGTTTTATAAATTTTACTTTTCAACTTCAAAGGAACTCTCTTATAGCATAGAATCCCCGATGCACTTCTCCGTTTTTGTCACCCTACATCTATCCTTTGTGTGACATTTGCATCAATATCACCATCATCTTGGATAACGAAAGAAAGATATCGGCAATTAATTGTCATATGTAGACTCAAACCATCAATATCAACTTGGGCATCATTTAGTACCACATTGCTATAATCACAATACCAATGGATAATAGTCGTAAAACAATAGGAGTAGAGTCAACAACTGACCGGTTCGAAACTATGAGGCTCAAGTCCTGAGGATCAAGTGGGCATTCAATAATCTGTTTGGCCATTTTCATGTTCGTTATATCCAGCTAGATATTTCGATGAATCCTTGCTGCCTTATTCCAGTAGAATGCCATAATGCCAATAGATAGTGGTGTGCACTGACACTTATAATGCATAGAATCCCGCCTCCACGAATCTAACAAAGAAGCTGCCCGTGGTGACTTCCTCCAGCGCCATTTAGTATACCGAGGAGAAAGGACACGACCAACGGACCAAGTTGTCATGCAATGTCCGAGAAACGGTTATAGATTGGACAAATGGGTTCTCAGTCTATAACTAGATAACACGAAGCCTGTACAAGCTGTTGTCCTAAATGCCTCGTTAACATGAAGTTGTAATTTTCACTGCCTTGTTTCTTGGTTGATGTTGCTGGACTACTTGATGTCAATTTTCTCCGCGCATCTTTTGGAATGGCATGATTTATAACATATCTCAAGGAGATAATTTACCTTCACATAGGTAATACCTACTTGCCAAATGACATTTAAGGAGAAAGGTATTCAGATATGCGGAAAGGTGAGAGGGATTTTACTGCTGAAAGTAAGTAGGAATAGTGCCAATCAGGCTTGAGAAGCTCTTCTTTTGCCACACCTACTAAACCATTTAATTTTGTTTTTCAAAGCAAAGTCTATAAACTCTGTCCTGCACATCAAAATAACACTGATGAACTGAAATCAACACTTAAGTCAAACTGGATGACTTGTGGATCTTGATTTCATTCCCTTCTCATTCAGTGACCAGATTGGTGCTTGGTAACTAACTGGTAGGAATTATATGTATTGTGCTTTGCTGACTTTGCTCCCTCAGCTTTTTGGGTGGTCTATTGCATTCAAGTAGTTCTAATTAAAGCGTTGAATCAATTTTAGTTTTGCAGCGATAGCAGCCTCATAAATTTGAGGTGAATTCCACCTGACGACGCTGAGCCTGAGAGTAAAATGGCTGCTGCTGGTGAAATTGTCACCTATGATGAGGACTCTAATCTCATGGATGACTGGATAGTTGTTTTGCCTCGTCATAGGAAACGGAGGAGAACTTGTCCCAAGCTTTTGGGCCCGAAGCAAGAGAGCAAGACGTGGGTGGTTTCGACTGACCTTCAGTTTGATACTAGTAGATATGCAAAGGCGATGCAGAAGGTGCAGGTCTGCCTGAAGAAACTGGAGAAGTCTAAGTTTTTTGATCTTTTCATGGCTCAGGTCCGAAACGATGTGGTGCTGGATTTCTTTGCAAGGACTCGTGGCTCCGAATCAAACATGCATATGGTGATATATGGTATAGGCAGTATCGAGTCTTTTGATCCCCCTCGATTGCAGCTAAGCCTCGCTATCTTGATGAAAAGGGAAATTGACTGGATAGGGGACATAGAAGTATTTGATCCCGTTCTGTCGGCAACAGAATCTCGTGTCTTGGAAGCTCTTGGTTGCACGGTGCTAACGATAGACGAGCAAGCTAGGCGAAAAGCTGTCAAACCTACTCTTTTCTTCATGCCTCACTGTGAGGCTGTGTTGTACAACAACCTCCTGGAAGCCAACTGGGAAAAGGAACTCCTGAGCAACATGGTGCTGTTCGGCAACAGCTTCGAGGCGTATGAGCAGCACGTGTCGGTGGTCAAGGACTTGGTATTTGATGATTCCAGAAAGCATATATTGGCTGCTCACAGCTTTGCAGATGAGTTCAGGATCGAAACGGTTTCGGATGATTATTTCAAAGCTTTTCATGAAACTAGTTGGCATTTCTTCAGCCCCGACGACGACGCCGCCGAGCTAACTATAACAGATGCTAAAGTAGAATAGTCGGTGGGACTGGCTGCGGCTGGCCACACCTATATTTATTAATTATACTGGTATTTAAGCCACCCTTGGCTATTGTTGTTGTACTGTTGTCATGTAATTCAGATGATCTATCATTGCAATGGAAAGCAGACTGTTCTTGGTCTTGGATTGATTGCAGAGGTTTGCAGGAATCTGTTGTTATGTATTATTATTATTATTGAGAATTGGCTGATTCAGCTGCGTCTCTCTTCTCATGCAGATGGAGCACAGCATGTGCAAACAATGGGGATGGTTAGTCTGGCTGATTCAAAAATGCTCTGCTTTGGTTCTTGGTCGGAGTCCTTTTCGACCGAATGCGCGGATTGTGAGACTATTTCATTTATAATCCAACAATAAAAAAGTTATCTTTGATCTAGTCTAGTCTAGTCTAGTAGTATATCACAATACACTTACAATAATTTTTATTTTTATAATATTTTTACAATAATTGATCTACACACTGTTTATCATGATCCACTCATTTACATGTATATATATATGCGCGAAATGTCACGCCGTGTTTTGTGAGCGTCTTGTGGGTACACGCAGGAAGCATCGGATTCGCAAAAAAATTAAATCTAAAATTGAAAGCGTATAAAACAAATAAAGAAAACAACAAATGAAGGAAAAATTGTAAACCAAAAATAGAAAATCTTGATCCCCTACCATACCATCCATTGAGTGACCAGTAGTATAAATACACAGACTGACACAGCCGAGCCAGCCCGCCAGGGCAGCGAACAATTGGGTGAGCATAGATCTCGAAGTAATCTCAAACGATCGATCACCTTTCAGCTTTCGAGAGAAATGGCGACATTGATTGTTCCGGCGACCGTGCCTTCTCCAGAGGAGGATGCAGAGCAGCTTCATAAAGCTTTCAAAGGTTAGATAGATCTCATAGAGTACGTAGTCGAAAACTACTGCAACCAACAACGCGAAATTGAACCAAACCGGATTCGTTTCTTATATATGCCTGGCACCTTCATTTTGATTCACATTCACTGCAAGATTTGATTGTTTTGTTTCTGTGTGTGTGTGTGTGTGTGTTTTCCTTATCTTTTTTGTTTATGATAAAAAGTTTTTATTTGATTCGAAGAAAAACCTGCGACAGAAGATTTGGACTTTGCTGCCATAACAAAACAATAGTAGCTCTTGGATTGTTTGATTGTACTCCATCATCTATTTGAACTAATTGCTATAATGTTTTAAGGCTACAACGCTTTCCCTTTTTGCAAAAGTGTGTAGATCTGATGGGGATGGGGTAGATGGGCCTGAGGAACCTGTTGGTTCTAAGTTTGAGCTGTGGATTCAAACTCATCATATTTTATCAATATCTGAATATAAGATGGGGCCAACGTAGATGTTACTTTAGTAGGGAAAGGGGAGGTCTCGAACCAGGGACCTAATACGGTGGGATCGTCGCAAGCCACCACTATGGCAAGCACCCCACATGCAATGCAAAATAAGATAGAGTTTGAAGCAGTGATATATTCTATAGGTCCCTATGATGTTAAATGCGCAACATCTAGCGAGAACAAACACTAAAACCAATATCTGAATCCCTGAAGTTTTATTAATGTTATACAGTTCATTGTTTTCATTTAAACAACTCTTTGTGATCAGAGATTGGTCCCGTGTTTTGCTTTTTTTTTTTTTTTTTTTTTTTTTTTTTTTTTTTTTTTTTTGTGGCATCTCCTTGATCTACTTCATTTGCAGGATGGGGGACAAACGAGGGGCTCATTATATCCATTTTGGCTCATAGGAACGCCTCGCAGCGCAAATTAATTCGAGGAGCATATGCTGGTGCTTATGGAGAGGATCTCCTCAAAGCATTGGACAAGGAGCTTTCTAGTGACTTTGAGGTTAGTTCTCCTTGGCGCATTTTTTCTTCAT
This sequence comes from Dionaea muscipula, assembly GCA_028571145.1. Classification (NCBI taxonomy): domain Eukaryota; kingdom Viridiplantae; phylum Streptophyta; class Magnoliopsida; order Caryophyllales; family Droseraceae; genus Dionaea; species Dionaea muscipula. Next base: position 7,044 of record JAOWBR010168836.1, read on the forward strand.
TGGGATGTTTCCAAGCAAGCTGGATACAATGTTGGTAGCATACTGAATGAAGACAATTCATTACTCTCTAAAAAGCATTGAGCATTGAGCATTGATTTGTAAGACCAATGGCTTTCAACTGCAAAGTGTGGTACTCTGAAGTTAATGATTTGATGGGAAACCCTGATGCTAGCTTTGTGTCTGTGTTGCTCACACTGCACAGCGGGTTGTTCTTCTATGGACACTAGGTCCGGCAGAGCGTGATGCATATTTGGCTAATGAAGCTACAAAAAAGTTCACCTCAAGCAACTGGGTCCTTATGGAAATTGCTTGTACAAGATCTTCAGAAGAGTTATTTCTAGTGAGGCGAGCTTACCATGAGAAGCATAAGAAGTCCCTTGAAGAAGATGTTGCTCATCACACAACTGGCGACTTCCGCAAGGTACAATGACTTTCCATCTGTTTCAATCACCGTGCTAAAATGATTCCATTCTTTGAGAACAAATGCATTACATTCTTAATGATTCAAGTCATGGATTTGTGTCTCGAAAAATGAACCACCAATATATATGTTGTACTCATGTAAGAAATTCACCATTCTTCTTCGTCGTCACCGAGGACAAAAGACTAGTTATGAAAATGGAATTGGACGAGGATATAAAGTTAATAGCGTGATACCCTAATCTCACATTAGTGGGTGGGGAGAGATTGAGATTGAATATATATATATCTAATGAATTCCAACTTTATTAATAACGCTCAACCTTTTTATGCTAGAAAGGATAAAAAAAGCTCGTCATGGTATAGTTGGTAGGGCTCTGACCTCAAGATTTTATAGGCATGAGAGCGAACCAACGATGATGAGCATCTGTGACATGATTAGACAATCTTTGGGCCGGTGATAGTGGTGGTGGACCGAAGTGCCAACCGATTTCTTGTTGATTAGGTCTGATGATGACGTCCCTACTTTAGTAGGGCTTAGGCTGCGTTTGATTTGTTCTTTTTTGTCTGTTTTATATTTTCTGTTTTTTAGAAAACAGAAAATACGTTTGCTTTGATTTTTTTGTTTTATGTTTTTTTAAAATAGAAAACAATCTTCAAAATAAAGAAAACGAAAAAACTATTTTCTGTGTTTTCAATAGGAATTTTCAAAACGTATAAAACACAAAAAAACGTCAAAGGTCTTATAAATTATATATTATATATTCTCTTCTCTCCCCTCTCACATCACATTAATTATTACTATATATTATATATTATAAAATATATATTATAAATTATAAATGATATATTTTAAATTATAAATTATAATATTTTTTTGGTAATAAATTAGAAAGTAAACATTTAAAATTATTAATTACTAATTACAAATTATAAAATAGTCTATTTTCACAAAACAGTTTTTAAAATTATAAACTAAACACGTTTTCTATTTTTACAAAACTCAAAACATAAAACAGAAAACTCAAAAGTAAAAATTGAAAATAGAAAACTCAAAACAATATAAAGAGTCCCTTAACCTTTTCAGGTTGAAGAGGATCAAAAGCCCATTAAAATGTGGTTGACAGGATCTAAATCCAGGGCGTTTCAAATAAACTCTAGTTGAACATACGATGGCAAATCTCATCCCTGCAATAGGTGGCATGCTTCGCTTGTGATTGGCAGTTCTCAAGAGCATGAGTCTCATCTCCTCTTGTTTCCATACCACAAAAATGAATTACATTATGAATTTTTCGTGCATCATTTCTTGTGAAAGATGCTTTACATCTTAGGAAAGTAGAGCCTATTGTATACGCTTGACAGCTAAGAAAAACAAAATTGGTGACTTTTCTCATTTTGCAGCTTCTAGTTCCTCTTGTAAGCTCATACCGCTATGAGGGGCCAGAGGTGAACATGACTCTTGCAAAATCAGAGGCTAAGATGCTACAGAAGAAGATCTCAGACAAGGCTTACAGTGACGAAGAACTCATCAGAATTTTAAGTACAAGGAGCAAAGCACAACTTAGTGCAACACTCAACCACTACAACAATGAATTTGGGAATTCTATTAACAAGGTATGCGGCGTTCTTAACATGTGGTTTTGAATATCTCAGATTGCCCCTTTGCTGCCAGCGAACCGATACAATGCTGTTGTAAACTGTATGCAGGATTTGAAGGCGGATCCAAAGGATGATTATCTCTTAATGTTAAGGGCAACTACTAAGTGCTTGACAACTCCTGAGAAATACTTTGAAAAGCTTCTTCGTCTCGCCATCAACAAAATGGGAACCGATGAATGGGCTCTCACCAGAGTCGTAACCACCCGAGCAGAGATGGATATGCATCGCATTAAGGAGGAATACTATCGTAGAAACACCGTAACTCTTGAAAAGGCAATTGCCAAGGATACTCACGGGGATTACGAGGACATGCTGCTTGCCTTGATTGGGCATCAAGCTTCTTAATTAAACCTGCTTTCTAACTGCTTACGGATTACTCTGTTGTGACTTTTAAGTGCTCTATGAATAATTGCAGTTTGTGACTTTGCTGAATAAACAGACGATTTTGTTTTCTCCAATATTTAATGCCATGCTGCCCTCGTTCCTTGTAATGTTAAGTGAATTAGATTCACGTACCTTCGATGTCTAATAGGTGAAAATATCATCTCATAGCAAATTATGAGTCTGCCAGCTTCCTAGAAGCAGGAAAGAGAGTGGATGAAAAGCTATTAGCTAGTGTTGTTCTCAAGATGAAAAGATCAAGATGATCATGAAAATCAACAAACAAAAACACCCTTTTGAGTAAATTAGAGACAGTCACTCAGGCGTGAAAGCCTTCTATCATTCATGTAAGATAATAATCATGGCAAGATCAAGATGATCATGAAAATCAACAAACAAATACACCGTGTTGAGTAAATTAGTAAATTAGAGACGGTCACTCGAAAGCGTGGAAGCCTTCCATCAGTCATGAAAGAAATGCAAACAAACGGTACTTAGCTCTACAACAGTGTAGACGATTGGAAGCCAAGTTAAACCAAAGCAATGCTGCTCTCTCCACCGGGAGGTTTCCGGACACCGCCAAAGTGGTCTCTCAGTTCAGCTTTCCCATCAGCAAAGATGTCACTGCCGCTCATTTCCCTCAGCTTGGCTTTGCTTAGTGACCTATCTGCAGATTCTGGAGGAGCATCACCTGTGAAGAGGCCATTGCCTGTCAACTCTTGAAACTTCTGATCATGGATCTTCTTTGCTGTCGTTATCTCGGGTTCTTCACTGAACAAAATGTTACTTTGCCCTCCAGCAGGCTGCGAAAAAAGAGAAGGTAGATGAATAAGATAGCACATACGGCAGGAAAATCGACTGAAAAAGAATACTGAACCTGAATACCAGGAACAAGCTTCCTAGTTTGCAGGCAAAAGAACACTTAAAACGTACATGTATTCCTTTGCCAAAAGGATATGGACACCATAAACTAAAACATACTCACATTGGAAACTTTGACGGATGTACGAATGCTTCGTGGGACAGGTTCCTCTATGTTTTGCCTCTCCTTTATTTCCTGAGTGCGTGCAGCTGCCAAGGACATAGAAGGATTTTCAGGAGGGGGGGCAAAGATGTCATTTCCACTCAGCTCCTTGCACTTGGCATCAGACAGGCACAGCTGCTTCTTGCCTTTCATATCCGACTCACTTTCTAGCGTTCCGCTGAGTTCACGTTGTTTTGCTACCTCTGTTATAGATACGGGCTTCTTTTGGGCAACACTTTCTTCAGCACCAAAGGAAATCTGGCTAATTCCACTTAAAGCTTGCTGCAAATAGTTCACAATTGTCATAACCGATTCTTGATATCTGTGGCCATAAGAAAACATCTTAATTATAGAAATGAACAATATAGTAAGATAAAAGCTAGACCTGATAAATGCGGACGCTTGTCTTACTAACATTGGAACCAACACCACCTAATTCTGTTTCAATCTCACCCTCATTATCAGAAAATATGCCGCTTCCTGTCATTTCCTTCATTTTGTATCCAGAACAAGGCTTCCTGAAAGAACTAAACTGATTAGTAACAACAGGCACAAGGAAACGGGGTGTTTATTCAGGATTCTAGGTGTCAAAAACAGCATCAAGGAGAAGATACGCAACTTTATGACTAAAAACTCTAATAGCAAAGTGAAATGATCGCGCCGAATTGATAGAAACCAAATTGGAATTGGATAATGAAAGGGTTAGATATTATTAAATGATCAGATTGAAGCTAGGCATATTATACAGGGAACCAAACCACGTAGACGTTTGGCATCTTGATCACTAGCAAAACCACTCAATATGAGGGAAGCACAATGGGAGGAAGCTGAGGTTATAAATTACCATATTTTAGCATCAATTCATAGATCCATTGATGCCCAACTCAAAGAAGCCCTAAACACACCAAGGTACTAAATACCAAGCAAACTCAATAAAATCCTTATTAGATAATGGACATGCATAGACATAGGTTGTTCTTTGAGATTGCTATCTCGCTCGATATATCAATAAAACTTCCCCACCCCCACC